>JARHVA010010510.1:0-7500 GCA_037957365.1 Torreya grandis | reverse complement strand
CGTGGTTTAACAAAGTAACTCACAAATGAAATCCCATGGGGAGTGATTAGTAAGTAAAAAAATATTTCCCAAGAGAAAATATGAAGTAAAAGGAATGAAAAATGGAGTGTAATTATAAATAATTAGGCATCTTATGAGAATACCTTAGGAGGCAAGAGGCATACTAAAGACATGAGAATATACTAAGGGACTAGTGGTCATCTATGTACAAATGAAACCCGATTGCAATAGACCCAAATCTTTGTAGGAAAATAGGTGTGATACTAAGATCAACTCATGATGGTAGATTGGTATAAGGAAAATTCAAATGGTCCTACCTTCCCACGACATGTTCCCCACTCCTCAGGACCCCTTACAAAGCTGTCAATCTACTATGAAGATTGGGTACATATGTGAGAAAGTAGGTAGCACTAAATGATTTTTTTATTCTCCTCTTCTAATCTACAAGCCTACCATACCCTAAAGGACCTTAGATATATCATGAGGCTAACTTTAGATTTTTAGCTTCGACTAAATTAAGGAGATGTGCTTTGAATCACATCCTTTAGTGTGATTATACTCTTAAGAATATTCAACATTTTTGCCTTCTTATATCATTTCCTTTTGTTTATATGATTTGGGATTTTAAATTTATTTGGAATTCTGTTTTAAGATTCATCCTCTATACATATTTAGAATTACCAATCATGAGAGAGATAGTGATACACATGAATGAGTTGTAGGCTAAGGCTAAAGGAAGCTAAGTATCCCAAGACATAATACTAACTAGAACACTTAGAATTGATAATGAACTAAGCATGTGATCTCAAGTCTCAACCATGTATATGCTTAGTTTGTGAAAAAGGGGAGAAGGTAAAAAGGATATCCAAAAGAGGACCAATGAAAGGAAATAGTAATGAAAAAGATTTATTTCTAACTAATCAAATGGTAATAGGATATAATAATCAAAGGGAAGAGAGTAGATATAACCAAGTCACCATGACAACTATCTATGAAAAATAAAGATAAGAAAGCAAACAATCATGAATATACAAGGGAAGAGTTTTGAGAAAAACTCTAAAGGAAAAGAAAGCAATGATAAGGTAAAAATATAGCAATGATAAGGAAAAGACAAGTATATATGAAATGTAAAATGATTACATAAGCTAACTATAGTACAACAAGAAGAAGAAACGTGATATAAAATAAGAAATAATTTGACACAATGTCAAATGGTATAATCAAGATAGAAATAATATTGGAAAACATTTCCAATCTAAACATAAATGAGGAAGCACCATGCATATGCTCATAAATACTAGTAAATCTATCCACACACATTATCTAATACATCAAATAAGTCTCTATGAAGTAAAATGAATACTACTACTAATGTATCTTCAATATTTGGTGAATGTTGGGCAAATAATTCTTTTCTGATCTTCTAAACTAAAAAAGTAAGAATGATCAAAGGATCATGCTAAGGAAGGAAGCTAGGCAAAGACTAGTCAGGAGAATATGTGGAAACATGATCTATGAGAGAAGAAGTAATCTCAAGTGGAGAAGGATATACATGTCAAAGATGGTCCACAAGTGAAGGAATTAGAGGTGGAGTCATAGAAGGTGGTGAAGGGGTCATAGGAGATGATGGAACCATTAGAGGTGGAGCCATGAGAGAAGAAGGAGGAACCTTCTTGTAGGAATGACCTATGGGAAGAATGGTAGAAGGTCCAAGGATGGCTACAAGATGATCTCTAAGATGTTATTAAAGAGTGTGTCAATGATTTATATGATTCATGCCACATAGGTACATAGACAATATACCTCTCCATACTTAGGTAAATATTCAAGAAGTACCTTTAGGGGAGGTATAGATTTGTCTGATGATAAGGAAAAAGGATTCAAGGTATCAAGATATTGTCATAACTTATGACAATGGGTATAAGAGTGAGTGACTATCCCATGGAGTCAATAGATAAACTTATGAGTGGTTTTATCAGCATTTATAGAAGGATATGAAATAGGAGTGGAAGAAGCTAAAGGGGACTCATCAACCCATTTTGTGGGTAAAGGATCCATCTTAGGTAGTGGAAGAAAACCATTATCAATGGAGGGTGATGACAAGGAAGGAGTAGAATTAGGCTCAATAGGAGGAGAACTATGAGGAAATGTAGGAAGGCTCATCAATAGTAGGAGAGGAAAAAAGCTCAACTAGTGGGGAAAAAGGAACAAGCTTAACTATAGCGAGTCCTACTAAAGGAGGGGTGGGATTTGTAGAGGGTCTAAGTAGGATTGCCCTAGGTGTGGTAAAGCAATAAGGTCTAGTCATAGAATGATCCAAGAGCATGGTCCTAGGTGGATCCTCATAAATTGGAGGTATCAACACCATCTCTACCCTATAATAAAGAGGAAAAATGCAAGAATCAAAAACTATAAAATAAAGAGAATGATGAGATGCACAAAAAGACTCAAGTAAAGAAGAGCGGTAAAAAATAATCTTAGCATCATGGGTTTAGATAAGGATACCTAAAAGAGGATGAAAATCCATCATCTTAATATGGAGTATGAAGATCGATGACATAGGTCTAGATGACCTTGTCATCATAGAAAGCTTGTTAAATAGAGTACCTAGTCTTGGTTAAGACTACATGAATGTCATTGCAAAGAAGCTTGTGAGAATGAGGATTCAAAGAAGTAGGAATATACATGATGAGATGAGGTGAGAGATCATAAGTTTTGATCTTTAAGTTAATCTCATCATCATCAGAGTCTAAAATGTTAGGAGGAATGTTACCAATGAGCTTAGGATTCCCATTATAACCTTTGGTTGAGTTGAGAGGAAAGTTGAGATGTTATGACTCACAAAATGAAACACTAGGAAAAGGTTCAAGAGTAATAATATTGAAGATTCCATGATCTTAGAATTGTTCAAAATTACAAAGGTTAGTGTCTACTTTAATCTTGTAAATAACTCCATTATGGGGAAATTTTATTTATTGGTAAGTGAAAGATATGAAAACTCATATACGATGAGTCCACAACCTACCAAGAAAGATATTATATGAAAAGGAAAAGTTGAAGATCATCACCTTCACATGAATGGTGTTAGGTGGGATGGTAATGGGAATCCACACACACCCTAAAGGAGGAATTTTCCTTCTATCATATCCTTGGCATGTGTTACATGTAGACTTAAGAATACATTTAGAACACCCAAGAATATTAATGAAACCAATGGAGGTGACATAGGTGTAAAACCCTCATCAATCAAGGCTTGATTAACTTGGATATCACCTATTTGGATGCTAATAAATAATTGAGGATCATATTCATGGAGTAGAATCTCATTTAGAATCATAAATGCAATAGGAAATTGTAAAGAAAGAGAAGTGTCTAGTGTTTCATCAATGTTAATGGACATCTCTTCGCATTGCTCTAAGATACTATCCTCAGATCTAGATAAAGTAGATTCTCATCTTGGTAAAGGAGGGAAAGGGATATTCATCTTGAATAAGAGTTGCATGAGGTGGTTTGTATGGTTTGGAGATATTCTCATGATTTCAAAAAAGGTATTTGGGATGGAAGATTAGTAAGCTTTGTAATGGGATCCCACTCATCATAACCCATAAGGAGATTGTTAGATATAGGTTTGTAATGATTAAGAATATCTTAGGAAGGTGGATCCAAAGATCATTGAAACTTATGTTGATAAGAATGAGAAGGTTGAGAATAAGGTTGTAAATTGTTTGGTGATGAAGTAGTTGGTTTAGATTGATCTTAAATTTTGGAAGAAGTGTTAGTAGAAATTAAATTATCATTAGTATTAGAAGATGGTGGGAGAGAAGTATAAATATTATGATATGTGTCATATAATGGATAATCATGACTTGGATCATCAAAAGAGATAAGATCTTCTTGCCCCAACTTATTTAAATGAGTTGGAGAAGAATCCTGGATAACATGATATGTATTATGGGAAGGAGTGTAGATAGGTTATGAATGAATGAAAGCCACCACTTTTTGTATATTGGTTATTCTAACCACATTATCTTTATAATTTGGTTCAATAAGACTTTCTAAATTATTGGTTGAAGAAGTAGGCTTGTCTTGAATTTCTTGGATCGGTTGATGATTAGGCAAGGAGTCTTTATAGATAACTAAATAAGCATTTGCTTGATTTAAGGCTTGAGTTTTATCATGTGATTTATAACCTTTGAAATAAATCTCATAGGCTTGTTTATGATTATAGATAATAAAATCATGATCAAAATTTGGGCCAAGAAGAAAGTCCATGGCTAAAATTTGAAGTTGTCTACAAGTCTTGTGAGAGTTGACAAGTGTCATCTAACTCCTCATTTAACCAATATGAAATTGGTGTCTTATCAACTAGGGCCGGTGTCCAAAGCTATCTGCAATAAGGTATGGGATGGTAGATCTAGAAGTCTGCTTATGGGGGTGCTTGCTGATCCTATTCTAACTTTGACTAAACTACTTAATTCACACTTTTGCTGAAAAAGAAAGAAATCAAATCAATCCACTCTTTTGCTGAAAGTAAAAGATCACACTCTTATTTTATGTTTGCAAGGAAATTAAATTCACACTCTTACTTATGAAAGGAAATCTGCTTCACACTTCTGCTGTAAAATAAATATGCTTTGCATAGAAAAGAAATGAAATAAGAAAATGCTCTTTTTAAATTATAAATTTCTTTTGATATTTTTTTATAAATAAATGAAAATAGTAACAAGATTCTAACTAATAAAATAGAACATAAATACCGTACATAGTTCCTGGTTCTAAGGAGAGTGGGCCCTTGCTCCTCTCAGACTCAGGAACAAAACTTAATCAGTGCTAGAAACTTAAAGTATTAATTCATAGAAATGAAATAATTACAATCTGATTGAAACCTATATTCTTATCTAACTCTTGATTCTCTATATATTCTATATCCCTATTTTTTCCTTTCTTCCCTTTTTTTATAGTCAAAAGTCTTACACTTTATACTAATACATTCAACTTAGAATAGGATGCAAAAGAATAGGACTCCTAGTCGATCCCTTTATCTAGAGATTGGATTTCCAAGAGATCTAATTATTTTGATGACATAAATATCCTATCCTATAATAGTCCTAAAATCTGATTATATACAAATTTATCAAAAGTAGGCCCTTTAAAATAGTAAACGGTTATTCTCCGTATGTGACTCTAGTTGGAATGGTTCTTTCTTATCCTATCTAGTCTCTAGCTTCCCATTATCCTTACATAATTCTTGGTATTGACCCTATGGAGTCCATAAAAATGACCCTATGGAGTCCATAGAAATAAGCTTGTGGAGTCCGTAGAAATGAGCCTGTAGAGTCCGTAGAACAAGCCTACAGAGTCCATAGAAATGAGCCTACAGAGTCCATAGTTCTACTGGATGGAGATCAAAATGGAATGTTCTTTGTACATCACCTATGTCTTCTTCTTGAGCATTCTTCACATAAAAGATCACTAAAACATGATATATATTAGACATTAATGACAAAGTAAAGATTCAGTCTTTGGTTTAATATAAACAAGACAAATATCTATTTTCCATGTAATAGCTATCTAAGAATCTAAGATTTGTATAAGATACTATCCTTTGAGAGATGATTTAAAGGAAATAACATGTCAATGATGAGCCATATTTTGAGCTCATCATCTCCCCCAAGCTTACCTTTTATAAGTCCCATTGCAAACATGTATTAGCATTCATAGCTCTGGCTTCTACTTTTTACACTCTGACTCAAATCATATTCATCAAACTCATCTGTTATGTGTCTATCTGAATTACTGGTAAATCCCTGATGTATTTGAATCATCTATTTCCATATACTAAATTGTTATTCTAATTGTGGAGCCCAACTCTGCCATCTTGGAATGATTATGATTAGCAAAGGAGGTCTATATCTCATGCCAATCCATTTATATTATCCCCCAGAGTTGATTACCTCTATCAAAATTTCTAGAATTGAGGTTGTTCTCCTCATACTCCATCTTAAGTTATTTGGGGACATAACTTCTCACCTTTTAAGAGGCACTGGAAGTTGGTCCCATCTATTTACACTTGCAGTCACTACTGAATCAAAAATCTATATTGAAAACAAATCAAAAGAAATAGTGCAATCATATAGAGCCTATACATAATGTGTCTTAACCTCATCATTTAACAAAGCATAGTGAATTTTTTTTAATCAATCGAGGAATAGGAAAGGTTGGTCTGACACATAATCCTATAGTCTTAGCATGATTTGTATAGTCCTCAAATTTTCATTTCCATGCTATCTGATTTTTGAATGTAGAATGTAATGCTCTCAGTTGAACTTCTCCTACATGAAGATTTATCAAAAATTTATTGTGCTCATGATCTCCTAGAATCAAGTCATGCAAATATAATTCACAAAGAAAATCATGTTGATCAGGTTTAGCACTATAGAAAATTTCCAAAAATGTTGTTGGCTATAAAATTTTATAAGGAAGATGACAAGAGATCTACAGAAGCTGCCATCTGTAAAATTGTTCAAACAAAAACAAATTATATGCAGGAAAAGGATTCCTACATGCCAAAAGAGTTTCTCCTAATTTGCATGCATCTTTCAAATTTTCTTTTAACTCTTGGACTTTAACCTCTAATTATTTCTTTTCATTTTCCAAGAGTTTGTTCAAAGAAGTTACATCTTCATTTTTCTTTTGAAGTACAGAATATTTTTCTTCAATTTGATGTAGTATTTACAAGGGAGGAATACTTGTATCACTTATTTGACAACCATGGTCAACAAATGTTTTTGGGGGAGAAAGTGCAATAGCAAGTGCTTTAGAAGAATTCACTAAATTTTGTAACCTCCTATTTTACTTCTTTCAAACTTTCTACATACAACCAAAGATTAGTCCTATTCATCTTCATGTTATTTTATTTTTGTATCTAAACCTGTGAATTTTTGCAGCATGATCAGTAGATATTGTATCTAATTTCTACACCAAAGATGAATTGAGATGGTCCTTGTCTTGCAATTGACTGATCAAGTCAGCAATGTTAGTTGTTTGTTGTTGTTCAAGGGCTTGAGCTTGAGAAAGCTACAAAGTTAACTACATAATAGGATTATTTAGATTTGATGATTCACCTTTTGTCATTGGTACATATAGTTTTCCCTTTATCTATTGTAGTTTTTAATTGGAATAGGTGGTTATTCTACCATGCCTAATTCCTCTACCGTGTGTGGCTCTTCCTCTAGATTTGGTTCTTCCATTATGTTGGGAGAGTTTCTTTTAGAAGGAATTTCTTCAATATATATAGGTGCAAGAATATTATGATGCATGCGGGAATGAGATACCATTTTAATATTGTCTAAAATATCTACAGCTTCTTGTTCATCTTCTTCTATTAAAATGAGCCTTCTCCTTCTTTTAGTTACTCTTTGAGCTACACTTGGTTGATTTTCCTTCTCAACCATCAAACCCTTTGTCATCTCAATGTCTGTAGTAACCTTCCATCTCAAA
>JARHVA010010509.1:40000-161467 GCA_037957365.1 Torreya grandis | reverse complement strand
CTTCAAGAGGTTTATGAAATTATCATAAGGGAGTCTTATAGACCTTTAGACTTCACCTTATCTTTACAATGTCTACCACTAGCCTTCTTGAGCTAAAAGTGAGATGACCTTCATAGACCTAGTTTGAGATTTTGATACTTATTTAAAACACCATGAATAATATTTATAACCATATATATGGCTTATTTTCCTTATTAAATTTATTTGGAGGTTCTTTCTTATGTTCTCATACTTGTAAATATGCCTATAACCTACCCTCCTAACAACTTGGACATTTTCCTCATCAAGGCCTAATTTTCCACTTTATCCATAATGTGACTATGAAAACCTATAAAATTATTTTAAAAGGGTCATAATATCTCAATTATCCTTGAAAATAGTTGGGGAACTTAATGACTTTTGAAACCTAGGAAATAGACTCTCAAATGTAATTTTAGACGACTTTTTTTATACACTATCATCTCACACATGCCATCCAATTGCTTAATAATATTAATAAGATAGTAATTAATTTAATCCTATTGTTTTTAATCTCATCCCAGTAAATTTTTAGTGCTTATAAGGTTAATTTCCCCATCAAGTCATTTTAGGGGCTTAAGCAGGGTTAAGGGTCTTCCAGTCTCTTAAGGATGGTTTATAAAGTTGTGGACCTAGATGAATGAAATAATTAACAAAATATTTAGTATAAAAACCATTAAATCTTTGAAAATTATATTAGGATACCATTTACCTTCTCATGCAAGTTCCCACGTGCATGAATTGACTTCTTGGCATATGAGCATGACTGTGCATTTGAAGAGGATTGTTGGGCAATAAATTGTGCCAAAATATTTGGTTTAGATTTGAAATGTTTAATTTGGGTATATTAAACATAATATTAAGTATATAAATTTATATATCAATTAACTAACCTTTTCTAAACCCCTGGAACCTACCTTAAGCCTTATGCAAGGGTTTATACACAACCCTAGTCATTTAATCCTAACATGCATTTTCCCATATTTTATTATTTATTAGTAGTTAAAAAATTCATGGAGATATTATTAAAATAATAAATCATCCAATTTAACCTATAAATTTACTAACCATTCAATAATATGCTAATTTTCTTCATATTTCATACACAAGCCTATGTATGCCTATTTAGGCATACTAGACCTAATTATCCCTTTTAGGCATTTCATTTCATTAAATAAATTTGAAAATAAATGATAAAATTGTGATAATTTAGTATTAAAATTCACATTAAAATTTAATTACCATTTACCTCATGTTTCAAGTAATTGTCAACACCTTTTCATCAACTTACTAAAATCTGCCTATAGGTGTTTTATTAGGCCTAATCCTTACTATAGATGAGTATTATCCTCTTTATTGGAAAATTGATGTAATTTAATGATATTTAAATTTATTTTATACTTATATTTACTCCTTTAATCCTTACTAAAATTTTTATCATCATACACATCCTCTTACTCCTGAATTTCTTGTGACAGACATGGGCATGTTGATTAGGACTACCTTATTGTAGGTTCCACTAGAATGAGTCTTTTTGGACTAGCCTATTATTTTTATGATTATAATAAATATTAAATCCTTTTTATTATCATAATTAAAACTTTTAACCCTTTATACCTCCATTCAACACTACAAAATTAGTCTCTTTTTCAATTAGGCCTTAGATAGGCCTATAGATGCACATTAGAATCTCTTAGGCCTTGAAGTCTAAGTTCTTTGTGCTTGTGAATATTAATTATTAAATTTATTTGATACATTGTGAAATTTTAAATAATTTATCTCCATGATCATGATTTTACCACATGCCTTTAGTCATGTAAACATATTTGCTCAACTCACTTTGGTTCTCATCTCAATGCACACATACCACTATTATAGTGCTTTAAGTGGTTGTGAGTGGTCATTTACCTAGGAGAAGTTTTATGAGGGTTTTTAGGATTATTTTTTAAGTTTAAAAAATATTGAAACTTTCCTCAACTATCCATATCATCAAGGCACTTGGTCACAATGAAAATAATGAGAACCCTTGGAGACTAGGCCTGCAACCTCTTGAGATAGACTTTTGTAATATTAGACCTATGAAAACCTGGACCTTGATGTCATGAAAAGGATTAATTATTTATTTAAATTATTCTAAGGATATATTTATGTGGAATTAAAATTTTTTCATGTTTTTCATATGGACCTGGGTCTTCATGGAGACACAAAACCTTTAGGTTAACACCTGCAATCTCACCATTCTTGAAGAATGCTACTCATTTGTGACCTAGAAAGCCATGGATGTGATTGGGAATGGATTTATAGGATTTTAAAGGACATGTAAGTACTTTAAAAACATTTTTACTTCAATAAAGAGCTCACAACTTCACTGAAAATGCCCAAAATTGAGCCTACAAAATTTAACTAGTGTTTTAGACCTACTTAACTTGTTATCATTTATTCATAAAGAATAACCCCTTAAACCTAATAATAATGAATGGAAAATTGAGGGAATTGTTTCCCCCATATTTTTACAAGATATCATGTGTTGAATTTCTCTCTTTTATTCGTACAAAGCATCTAAAGATGGCTATTATGAGCCTGCCAAGAGCTCGATGGAGTACTTGATGCAATTTTTGGCTTACAATGATTTTTTCAAGATTTAACAAGCATGATTTAAAATTATTTAAATAAATTAAAGTGTTCCTTGTTACTTTGATCCACTTGAAATTAATTTTCCTCTCTTGTTGGCTAATAACTTTCATTTATAAATGTTTGCAAGAGTAATGATTGCATATTCTAATTCAAACTATCATTTATAACTTATTTTATCCCTCTTTCATGTTATAAATATTATCATAGGTGTTATAACATGAATATGTACATACCATTACCTTTTAAAACCTTCACATTTGATTATAAATAAAAAATATCATCTCAATATTTGAATATACAATAAGACTAAAGTAGTGAAATACCTTAAACATATCAAAACTACTTGAATCTTTCCAAATTGCATGAAAAAAATATGATATACTTACTAGACTTATTCTTTGGTCAATTTGATCAACTCTAGACCGTGGTTGTCCTAGAAATGTCATCAACTTATCTCCTTGAGCATAGTTCTCCATCAACTTGATTTCATACTTAACCATAATTTTGTCAAATTTACCTTAAACAATGCTAAATACAAAATGAATACTATAAATAAATACCATTTGATGACAAGACAATATGACCCGACTAAGCTACCAACTAGACCAATCTAAATGACCTTAAAATCTACTAAGGAAGACACACTACCTATTATCCTAGAACATTAATGACTCACACATGACTTTCCTAATGTCTATCAACAAAGTTAAGGTCAAATACATCAAAGTTTTGAATGAATCCCATTCAAGGTGGCAAAATTTTGGCTAACAATACACACATACACACATATAAACTAATAAAATTTAATTCTTTATATTCATTACTCATTTACCTAAAATAAAATAAATAAAAGATTATCTCATCTTATTGTACTATAATGATTTAACGAATAAATTTTAGTTTTCTATAATATAAATTCAATAATAAAGCCAACATAGTTAATATATGTATTTAAAACATGAATGGTAATCAAATTTCTTTTTCAATGGGTATGATTTTAATTTATCTATTTCCAGTCACAATTATTACTTTCTCAACTAAGGGAGGGATAAAGAAGGTATATTTTCATAAATCAAACAACACACAACTTTAAGAGAATAATTTTAATTTGTAATTATAAATTTCTCCAAGATCCAAGGAAAAGAAAATCATGTAATATTTTTCATTTTAAAAATTATTCAACCCATTTATCAATAATATGCATTACATCAATATACTACAAGGATAGCTTTAACTCCAAATTTTATTCAAAATAATACTTACATATCATATCAATAATATTTTTACAAATGATTAATCATTTACACAACTTAAAATGAAAATAAACTCCATGTGTATACGCTTTCCATACTCATAATTTTATAAGTAGATAAATAAATATCGAAGGAGGAATTTAAAAAAAAAAGAGAAGATAGGAATATTATTACAAATCACTCTTTAAAAAGGATACACAACACTTTCAACAAGATGTAAATGGGTAAAACTCACACCAAAATGAATATGTACAAAGTCTCAATTTAAAACAAGTAAAATATTCCTTACAAGAATATACAAGGCTAAAATACAAAACAAATTACAACAATAATTCCACTCTAAAATAAGACTTACAATGGGAGGAAGTTTATACATCAACATGAAGTATTTACAATTCAAAATGAAATAATTAAAATATCCCAAGAATAATAACTTTTAGTTTTAAACTCCAAGCTCTAAAAATAAGATATACACACAAGTAGAGAAAATCCCAACACTTCAAAATCTCCAAAGTAGACCAAAGGAGGGTGCTTGACTGCCCATCCAATAGGAATCATCACATTCCATACTCACCAAATGAGGGTCATGCATATACTCCCCCAAGCTCGAGGGAAAGATGTATGCCTCAACTCATATGCACATGTATAAAATGATTACAAAGGCCATAATTATGGGGGTCAAAGTCAAACAAATAAAAAATAAGTATTGTAATTACAAGGGAGCATAAAATACATGTAAGTCATTAATACTTATATATGGGAAAGAGTGGAGGTAAATTTATTTATATTCCATATAGATTTATTAATGAACACAAGGGATTTCAAAGCTAAATTAAAAAGTTTTTATCAAACATTATATTTTCTCTTTAAACCTTCCAAATTCCTCCTTAGACCTCAAAAAATATATCATGCCTCCTTATATATCCCATAACTCTCCTATAACTACCATATTTCATAAAGGAGAGTGGATTTTCAACATTATTAAAAAGTTCTACTTCTCATAAGTAAGTTCATACCTCTAAGAATAGAATGGGTTTGTCCAACAAGCCATCAACAATATCGACACTCTAGCATTACCCAAATACAAAAATTTATGCCAACCCAAAATGGGTGGCATAAGGGTTCTCACAATTCCCATACCCAACATTCACACAAAAAAAACAAAGACAATAAAAGAGGGAAATCATGACAACAATATAAAATGGAAAACTTAAAAAACCCTTAAAATAAGAGACTCAAAATCAAGGAAAAACACTTGTTAATTTTCATTTAAATGAGATTCATTCAAGAGAAAAAAAGAGATGAATCATTCAAAAATAATAATTAGCAAGTAAAAGGCCTATCTTAAACCAAAATATTTGCTTGTCAAACACTCAAAATATTTTCTCCAAGCACCTAAGTTCTCCCAAAATCCAAAATGCATAAATACACAAATATTAAAAGAAGGTCCTTAAAAAGATAAAGAAACATAAATAATAACCAATATGAGGGTCAAATGTGGCCATACCCATTCCAAGGATGCAATCATCCTCAATAAATCACTTTTACAAATCTCATAAAAATCCTTACACACCCACATGGGTGTTTATTCCACATAATTATAAAATATAACTTATTTGTACAAAAAAGAGGGTTGATTATGGAAGGAAAATATAGGCCATAAATGAGGGCCTTTATATGACTAAAAATTGGTTAAATCTCATTAAAAAATTCATAAACCCAATGGGTATAATAATGGACGCAAAAAGAACTTGTAAGATAAGGCTTACTTGTCAAACACTCAAAGAAAAATGTGGTTGAAAGGACAACTTCAAGATTGCATACAAGGGTTGGGTTTGTGGGTCAATCCAACCCTCACATATAGGTTGGCTAACCTCACATAGGGTTAATTTAGTTTTATATTTATTATACTAAAATAATGGTTTAGGATAAAAAAATCATAATTTTAAATTATAAAAGGGAAAATAAAAAGGACTACCAAATTATTTCATTTAGAAATTTGTAAAATTAAAGGTATAATATTTTTAAGGTTTGGGAAGGGTCCAAGGTGGTCATATGATTTTTTGAGTCACATATGAGTCCAACGTAGTCCCATATATTCCCCTATGTAACATACACATTCAATACAAACATCAAATACATTCATGGAAAAATAATCAATATTAAGAATAATATGGAGCATGTGTGTGTGTGTGTGTATTTCACCACATGAACATCCCAATAATAGTCACATATCTTGGTTAGTTTAATAATATCAATAGTAAAATTATTAAATATATCATCATGCCATTCAATAATAATAACTAGATACAGAAATACTTTCACTTAAGACAATCATGACAAGTAAGCATGCATACAAATAATATTTACTAAAATAGTTAACCAAGGTCTATGATGAAACAAAATATAAAGTGTGGGTAGCCCATGCCTCTATATAGTTCAATATATATCCATATAGTCCACAAAATATACCAAAATATATAATGAGTAATATCAAAAAGTGGTCTCACATCTCCCTCCCCTAAAAGTAGACTTCCTCCTAGAAGTCACTAAAATAGGTGCACATACCAAGATCATAAGGGTGCCACATCCTCCTAAGTAGATATTGAATCGTCATATTTATTTCACTAGAATTTGAACTAGACCATTTCATGGCCTCAAAGCCCCATCATCCTATGGGACAAAATACACATCCTCCTAAGTAGATATTGAATCGTCATATTTATTTCACTAGAATTTGAACTAGACCATTTAATGGCCTCAAAGCCCCATCATCCTATGGGACAAAATACATATGGGATCCAAGATGATCTGATCATCTCCCTTGACCTATAAAGCCATCCAATCCAAAACATGAAAAATATATGAAACATATCTCCTTTAAAGTGAAACATGAAAAACATCATGGGATCAAGATAGATTGGGTCATAAAGCTAAGTATTAGGTAATTGGCCCTACTATCTCCAAGATCTCAAAGGGACCCATGGAATGAGGTGCAAACTTAGAGCCTTTTCTATAGTGGATCAGGATCTTATTCGATATCACTCATAAAAATACTTTATCCCCAATTGAAATTTTTTGATCCTTCTTCACATAAATGTACTTATTTCCATCCCACACCTCTTATAAACATTTTTGAATGAGTACATACATTGTTTCATGTCCTAAAACATCACTAAACTAACCACAACCTTATCTTCAAGATCATCCCAAACCAAAGGAGTCCTACATGGCCTACCATAAATATCCTCATATGGATCCATCTTAAGAGAATTGTGATAGATATTATTGTAATAAAAATCAACCAAGTATAGGTAACCATCTTAGTGTGATTGTTGATCCATTACATACATGCACAACATGTCCTCTAATATATGTTTAATTCACTTTATCTACCCATATGTATCTAGATGATATGATGTGATAAATTTTATCTGAGTACCCAACACCCTATAAAGTATGATCCAAAACTTAGAGGTATAAAATGGATTTCAGTCAAAAATAATTTTCCACAGAATATCATGTAATCAAACAATGTCATCCAAGAAGACCCTTGATACAACCATGACATTATAAGTGGTCTTATTTAGATAAAAGTGAGCAACATTGATCAAATTATTCACTTCTACCATGATCATATCTTGGTGATAGGAGGAGAGGGGTAGAATAAAAATAAAATCCATAGAAATGGTGTCCCATTTCCACTCTAGTATGTCATGTGGATACAAAAAGTTTGCTAGATGATGATGTTCTACCTTGTCCCACTGACACTCAAGACATCATTCCACAAACTTGGTAATGTCATGACATAACCCAAGAAAATGATACAAATATATAATATCTACATGCATCTTTTTAATCCTAGGGTATGTTAAATAAGGGGTTTGATGAGCCTCTGGTAAAATCAAGTCTCATAGAGCACTAGCATTGGGAACATAAATGTGCCTTTTATGTCTCAAAATACCATATAATTCTAAATATTAACCCAAAATATTTCCATTAAAGGCCCTCCATGACTCTAACATTTGGTGAATATGCTGATAGAAACTATCCCTAGGAAGTTGGTCAAATATTTTGACTCTCAAATCATTGTAAAAGGACATAGTTATAAGGCCATGTCATATGCTCTCCAAAAAATTCTAGATAATCATTATCATAATCTCATGTCACCTCTTACTCAAGGCATTTTCTATAACATTCTCATTCCATTTGATATACTAAGTATCAATGTGAAACTCACAAAGGAACTCCATCCAACATTGTTGATGGTGTTTATATTAGGCTGAGTGAATATGTACTAAAGACTCAAGTGGTCTATCCTCAAGATAAATGAACTACCAAGTAAAAAATTATACCATCTTAAAAGTGGATACACTATTTCTACTAACTCAAGGTCATGAGTGGGGTAGTTAAACTCATAATCCTTGAGTTTCTAAGACTTGAAGATGACAACCTGATTATACTACATAAAAATGGATCCTAAACCCAATTTAAAAACATCAACACACACCAAAAATTCACCCTTTGGATCAGGTAATTATAAAATTGGTGCACTAATTATATGATCTTTCAATTTTAGAAGGCTTGAACACACTTCTCTAACTAAATTAACTTCTTCCCTTTTCAATGAAGGGAAGTGATGGGGTGTGCTATCTAAGAGAAGTTTTGAACTAAGAGATGATAATACCATACTAGCCCCATGAAATTGTGCACCTTAGTCACATTTGTGGGTAATAGCACTTAATAATAGCTCTAATATTCTATGAGTCTACTAAGATTTCCTCACCAATAATGATGTGACCCAAGTACCAAACCTCTGTCTGGAAAAAAGTAACACTTGTGTAGGTTTCCATATTGTCTATTCTCCTACAAAATCTATAATACCTAGCATGGGTGATCCACATGATCATCCTCACTTCCTGAGTAAATAAATACACCATCAATGAAAACTAGAATAAAATTATCCAAAAATGTCTTAAATACACCATTCATAAGATTCATGAATGTTGTAGGTGTATTAGTCAACCCAAATAGCACCATTATGAACTCATAGTGTCCATAGCATGTATAAAAGGTGGTCTTTAAAAAAAAATATTTTTATATCCTCAATTGATGGTATATTGACTTAAGATAAATTTTGGAGAATACCTTGGCCCCTTGTATCTTGTCAAATAGATCATCAATCCTTGGGAGGGGGTAATTATTCTTGATCTTCACCTTGTTCAGTTATTGGTAATCAATGCAAAAGTGAAGGGATCCATATTTATTGTTCACAAAGATCATAGGTGCTCCCCGAAGAGAAAAACTTAGATAAATGAGTCCCTTATCCAAAATTTCTACAAGCTACATATTGAGATCAAAAAGCTAAGGTGTAGTCATCCTATAGGGAATTTTAGATATAGGTTCCACTCTAGGCACAAGATTAATTATGAAATCTATCTTCCTCAAAGGGGTTAGTCCTAATAACTTATTAAGAAACGCATATAAAAACTCCTAGAGTATAGGATGATCATTAAGTGTCATCCTTAATCTCTCCTCATCTGATGTATCACTAACTATGACGGAAAACATATGATATCCCTTGCATGCACTTTGCCTAAGATGCATAGCAAAAATGACTCAAAGAGATATGGGCCTATGAATACCTATGATAAGAGTCACACTCTCAAGGTGATCACATCACTCAATAACCTTGTTACAAAAATATACCTTAGATTTTTGGGCCCCAAGCTAATCCTTACCCAAAAATACATCATAAGAACCCAAAGGTATGATACGAATATTGAGAGTAGTGTTGTAGATGCTTAGATTAAGAATAAAACCACTAAAAAAAGAGTCTACTATCATCTCAACTCTAGAATCCAACTTGAATCCCAATGGTCACCTTGCTTAGATGTTACCAACATATAATGATCCATAAGGGAGGGTGAAATATAATAATTATTAGCTCTAGAGTCAAACAATACTGATAATATAATGCCATGAATACTACATGTAGTCTCAATCATTATAGCCTAGTGCTCTGCCTACTAATTATGCACTATTATGTATATGCAGTGATTACATTAATCATCACCAATAGTATAATAGGATACGAGGACATTCTACCTATCATAATCATAACATAAAAGTGATAACTATCATGTATAATGATTTGGGTCACTACATAAGAACATACACCCATGGTCTTCTCCTTATTCTTTTACAACCCTAATAACCTATGGTAACTCAATCATGTATAGACTATGGTCCCATGATGATTGGACTATTAAGTGTATGTTATCCCTAACTATTATCTAGTTGGTCTCATATATCTATTCTATCCCAATCCACCTTAGCCTCTATCTCTATAAGAATTATATATAAGGTAGTGGCATTACTACTAAGAGTGGTATTGAGAATGTTGATGTGATTACTAAGGAGGACTCAATGAAAATTGATAGTGCCTATGACCACCCCTAGGTGGGCCACATGTGCCTCATTAACTAAAGTCTCAATACACTCTAAGCTTGCCCCATAAATTATATCTACCCTCTTATTAATTCCCTTTGTTTTCCACTACCAAATATGCTTTTTCCACAATAACTTCAAAGGTTGGAAGAGAGAGAAGATGAACTTACCTAGTTATATCCACATTCAATCCCTTGATAAACCAACTAATTTGGATTTTATCATCATAAAAAAACCCTAAATACTGAAGCAATTATAGGAATCAACTCTCATATTGATACATAGTACCAATACCCTATCAAAGGTTGTGTAACTCCTCAATTCTCTTATTTGTGAAGTGATCTGATAGTTATCAAGTACAAGATCATTCCTTAAAAATATCCTAGGTAAAAAATTTCAAGATAAATGAATATTTTTATCCTCATTCCTTCACCATATAATTTTTGTATCTCTAATAAGGAGGATAACAAATTAGGCTTTGATAGTAGTCTCATAGGCCTGTAAACTAAAGCAATTATCTAAAATCAAAGTACATGCTTCTATAGCAAAAACATCTCCCACTCCATGAAATATGGTTAGATAAAGTCTCAACAAGTCCTATACGATAGCAACTAGATCACTCTTAGGTGGTTGTAACTCCTTGTGCCTCTTTCCATGTGGTAAGTGAGCTCTTTCTACCTATTTTTAGGGGGTTGTGTGATCTCTCTAGGATAAGAATCCTCTTATGATGGGAGTGAAGATTATTTCTATACCTGCCCTGTATCTATAGGCATTTTATATTAAAGCACCCCCATCATCTAAGTTATCACCTGAAGGATATATGGTCCAAGGTATACTAGAGTAGGTGGTGATGCTTTAGGTGGTGGAGGCCCTACATCATTTGCATGAGCCACACATTTTCCTTTCTACTATTTCATCCTGCATGAGGATAGGTTGAGTGTCAAGATGTTATAGAAGAAGGAGTTTAATAAAACACCTACTCATAGTTATATTTTTAATGTTGAGATGGATACACCATTTGACTTTATCTAGATTTGATAGATTTTGTTTACAATTAAGATGTATGATTAAGATTTAGTGTTCTCAATGGCCTTAGAATAACTCACCCTTACACTAGATTGGGGGAATAATCATCCTCTAATTCCTATGTCTAAGGTCAAATTTTGAACCTCTCTCCAATGATTATATAATGAAGCATCATCAATAAATAAAAATACCTAGGGGAAACATGATTGTATCGACACATGTGTATTCCTTCCTTTCTCTCTTTACTTTCAAGAATTTCAATTATTCATTTTTAGATTATATGAACTAAATAGATTGTAACATGATCTTGGTTATAGGTAATACAAAAGAAATAAATTAAAATGGGTCTCAAGCAAAGGAAAGGTGTGCTATACACACCAAGGCACACATTTATTTCCTTTAGTCGAGTAATTTCATATTTAATCAGTACTAGATTAAAGGTGAAGAAAATATAGATATGAAAATATGATTTTATACATTCGATAAACACCAATAATGACTCAACCCTTTAGTTCATGCCATTCTTGATACCAAAAGGCTCATGTTTTCCATCTCATTATGACTAATTAATTATCCTATAGTTTGAACCTAGCATTATGAAGACCCATATCACCTGTAACCTATAGTCTACATAAAACCTAATTTCTATCCTACATAGATAGTTATAGATCCTCAACAACTCTTTACCCTATAGGATACTAGCATCTAGATTAGGACACTATCATCAATGATAGTGTCCCAAATATGATGCTACTATCACTTCCTTATAAATGATTAAAATTAAAATATCTTGACATTCATGGGTCAAACTATTTGTATTTTTTAACCATCCCTTGAGATTATTTAAAAACATGTGGTATAATTATGAATAAAAGGTCACCCATTATCAATGTAGAAAATACTAAGGAATCATCTATTAATATCACATTATACTAATGAAAATCATCTTCAAAATGGAGTTATACTACCCTAATCTTACCTATTTACAAATTAGTCATATTATTAGTCTTCTTATAGGTCTAAAGAATTTAGAGAGTATCTAATGATCAATATTTAACAAGTTACAAAGTAAGTCACTACATGCACTCACATATAGTATATTACACAATTGTTCACACATAATCCAACATAAGGGGGATACCTACATCAGTCTAAGGCCCTCTTTGGAGTATATGGTTGTGTAGATAGTGCTCATTGATAGATGGGTATGTGAGGTCATCTCAACTTTACTTGAGCCCATGTTGGATGACCTAGGGTTTTGAGCAAAAGATTTATTTTAAGAACCTATGCATGTGATCTAAATTGATAATATACAAGATGAAAGTGAACCCTAATAAGCATAGGTGGTTGTTACATAAAAGAGTTTGTATTCTAGTCTGGATATAAGTGTCAAAATTGGGACATAAACATTGATGGTGTGAAGATCCCAAAGGAAGTGTCTAGGCTAATAGAGATATATTTTATAGAATATGATGAATCAAGTTAAAACATCAGTCTACCTTATTATGCATTTTTACATGTCATATATGCATATACAATATTACATAAGCTAAGTATTATCTCTCATTTTAATTGGTATATTCATAACATTATTTGGTGTTGTACTTTATACATTTATTATATTTCTATAATTCAACACTATATTAGAATATTGTGAATTTGAGATAATTGAATTGGCCTACTTTTAAAATATCTTTTTCCAATTTTATTAGGCTATTACCCCTACTCTTAATTATAAAAAGGGTTAAACAATATGATAGAGTATATTCTATTTTAATGGATAAAAATGACCTTGATAAAAGATATATATGACTTCTCGATTAGTGGGTTGATAAATTAGTTGATGCTTACAAGTTTTAAACCATAATATGTAATTATAAATATGTTTAGATTTAATTTAAGTTTAAATCTTCATATATAACGTGTGGTCCCTTTTTGTGAATATATTGGATTATTAAGGCTTCTTCTATCTCAAGATAAGTATATAAGGACCCACTAGAAAGGAAATGAAACCAAACAAGTGCACATCCCACTAGAGTTCTGGAGAATAATTGTACTAGTAAATGACTACCAATGTATCCACTCATGGTTTCATGGAAAGAGATAAGATTCAAGTAAGTGTCTCCATTTACATCGAATGTGGAAATTTATGGATTTGTAAACTTATATGTAAGGGTGTGTATATTAAACATAATATGATTACCATGAATTACATTATAGTTAACCCAAGCATCATATGCTTTGATCTCTAAGGATAAGTGGTGTAATTTATCTTACAAAGCACCCTATAACATGCATGATGGATATGACTTATTGGGAGGTATGTTAAGATGTTTAAGAGGTTAATTTAAGGGATGAATTATGTTGGTACATTAGTGTAAATATGAGAAGTATGCTTAATAAGAAATTATTCCTTAGAGATGGCTAATTTTGGAGATTTATTGGCCTTTGATATAGTGTTAGTGTGTAAAGTATAACATGTGTAGCTAAAATATTATATGTAAAATTTTGATTACTACAATCCTCTTGTTCACATATATTTTTTTTGTAAGGGAGAATGAGAAATATCATTAGAAAATGTATGCATTTTTTCATCACTAGGAAATGAGAGTGTAGAAATTCCTAGATTAGGATTAGAAGGAACATGCTCATAATCACTGTAGACATAATTTTCCTCATGCCAATCCTCATCATAATAACTATAGTTATTTTGTTGATAATTACTACAAGATAAGAAAGATAAATGATCTTGCTTTCCATTATATGTGACAATATGGTATTAGGAAAACTATGACATGTAGGTGCACTATCTATGGGATGTAAATAAGGAGAGATGGTATCATCACTAATAGGGTTTGATTGAGCCTCATGGAAATAAGGGACAAGATTTTGTTCATAAATAACATCTTAATTTTGGAAACATGGGTTATAAGAATTAGTTTATAAGAGTGAATGCAATGAAAGGTATTATCAATAATAAGAGAGAAGTTAGGTGTGCAAAGATAAGGATCCTCTTACTTGGAAGTACGTGGCAACCTAAGAGAGAGTAAAAAATAATAACTAGGAGGTTAATTGTGCCTTAAAGTAGATTTTAAGGAAGGAGGTGATGTAAAGGCATGTATATAATCTAATTTTATATCCATAATGGGTAGGAAGGAGGAAGCTATAAAGGATACTATAAGTGTGACCAAGGAAAAAATACAAAGAGGGATATAAAAGGGAAATTAAAGGAGAATCAATAAATGAAATTAAGAAAGAATATAAATGGGAGTCTAAAGGTTATGTTGTAGATGTGATAAAATGGGAATATAGAGAGTAATCTAAAAGAGAATCCAAAGAGGAATCTAAAGGTGACTTGAAATAGGAGGCTAGGAAAGAACCAAAGGGGAATTTAGTGGTATTGTCAAAGGTAAATCCAAAGGAGAATCTGAAGAGGTTTCTAGAGAAGGGTCTAAAGAGAAATAAATAGGTGTGCCTATGGGAGATTCCAAAAGAGGGTATAAAGGTTCCCAAGGGTCAATATAGTCAACTTAAACATTATAAGCTAGTAGAATCTCAAATCAACACATCAATAAGTTTTTGTTTTTGACGTTTTGTCCATTGATTTTTATCTTAAGAAAAGGGGACAACATGAGTGGAAAAAATTAATCAAGAGGATGAATACAACCAAAATATCTACTTTGACTATCCATGATAAATGTAATGAGTCCAAATATAAGATCTAAAAAAGAGTAATGCTACAAACTAATAAGTAATCTAGCATGTATATAAGAACTAATGATTAAGTGTACAATGTAAATACAATTTGAGGTATAATGGGTAAGCTAGGAAAAGATATTGAATGATTTGTAGGCTTTCAGATATTCTTACTCATTCATTAACTAGTGTTAACCTAATGTTTTAGAGCACTAATTATAGAGGTAGAACCATTCATTTAGCCTAATAAAGCTAGTTTTAAGGGTAAGTTAAGAGTAACTTCCCTGGGTGATACACTCCTCTCAAGTGCACCATAAATCATATGGATAAAAAATCTTCATATTGGTGTAAACAAGGGGATCTTAAGAGTTTGTGATATACTATGAAGTATGAGGAAATTAAAGTCCATGTTTATTGTTGTATTATGAATATGAGTATTGGAGTAAAACACCTCATGCCATGATGCCTATAAATAGAACACCACGTAGCCCTTCGTGATAATCACCAAATAGTTTTAAAACTTCTAGAACACCATTTATAAAATAAATAAAAGCAAGGAAAAAATAAAGGAAAATAAAAGCAAAATATTTTAGTGTAAGAAGTCATAAATTTAGCTAAAGCCCTAGACCACAAAAAAATTAAGTGAATAAACAAGTTTAATTCTAGTACACAATAAATAACTAGGAAAAATAAGATATATACATATTATTTGAAATTTTTTAAAGAGGTTATTGTATAAAAATATAAAAATAACATAACTCAAAAATTGATTTAAAAATAGATTTATCTTTCACCACTTAAGCTAGTACTTACTAAAAATAGTAATTTACAATTTTGGAGTAATTTATTAAATATTTATCCAATAAAAAATAGGGTTTTAATTTATTATATATATAAAAAATAAACCTCTGAGAATTTTTTGTATTAATATTTTTTGAACCAATCCAATGATCATAGGCTAATTATGAAGAAACTGTAGATTATACATAATGAAAAAAATAGTATTTAAATAAAAATGGATAACTATTTTTGAAATATGAAATAGGTTTTTATATAGAATTTTTTAATTTAAAATACCAATATATTAATTGAAAAATATATTTGTCTATTTTCACTTATGAAAGATTTTCCTAATTTTTGAGTAATTTATGTAACATTTTCCTAATAAAAATAGTTTTTTATTAATTTATGTATGAAAAATAAAAAAAATTAATGATTTTGTTAAAAAATCTAAAATTACTCAATTATTATATAAAAACTCTACTAAGTAGCTAGGGTTTTGTAGATACCCATATTTGGACAAACATAACCTCATAGCATATTTTCAAAGCTTTTTGTATGCATAGGCCTCTTGATTGAGAGTTAGATTAATAGTGGTGCAATTCCATATGGACCTCTTTGGTTCCATATTTTTTCACTTGTTTTATTTTCCCTTTTGGACTTGTATGCTGTTAAAGTTGCCTTTTATCAAATGTATTCTAGGGATCTCTACATGTGTTTTTGGTTATCTCTATGTTTTTATCCTCTAGACACTTGTGTCTATGGTGGACTCTTGCATCGATGTAAGTATCCAACCATGACATAAGTGTCTATTCTTATCTTTCAATATTCTCCCATAATTTTTGTTTTGTGACTATTACTTAACTTCATAGGTTCACTCTATATTCAACTTTTTGTGTGTCACTAAGTATAAATTCAAAATCAAAAGATCCCTATATATACAAAGCTATGGTCTAATTCCAACACCTGGCATTTTTGATCAAGCAAATTCAAATTACCAAATAATTTACATTCTAAGATATCAAATTGCATTAGATTACTAAATTAAAAATTTGAAGCATTCAAAAGATCAATATACACTTGTATTACTTTTAGTAAGGGTTACAATAGGATAATGAACATATAGTTTCATGATCACTATTCCACATACATACATATGAGTGAGAACCACATGTGAATTTTAGTCCCTCTTCATAGTATATGGTTATGTAGACAACACTTAGAAAAAACTAAGGTTGCTAGGATTAACTTGACCCATGTGCTAACCCTTTTTACCAAGTTATAGGAGGTAAAAATAAGTAAGACTAGGGTTTAAATTATTTAATAGAATATGCACATAGTGGGACACATTAAAAAGGGCCAAACAACCATACAGGTGACAACATAACTTTAGTGAAAATTTAGATCCATTCCTACACATATTTTGGGTTGAACACCTATGTCGAAGATAAATAACTATGTCAATGCAACTATTAGTGACTGATGTAAGTGCCCTTAGGGTAAAAATAATCAAAAATAAAGGTGAGAAGATCTCATATATTGTCCATTATCATGAGGTGATTCCATATTATTTTCATAGTCTAAAACAAAACATGAAATAAGATATGCTCTCTTTATCCCTTGGTTGGATATCACTTTACTATATTTATTGAACATGTGTAAATAAGAAATTTCCATAAATTGTCATATATGACTGAATTATGGATACTATCATATTACATTTCAATAAATTTATTTGCTTAAGTGTGTTTGGGTAAAAACCCAAATAGCATAAAACATTCTCATGAACCCATTCTATGATGTTGAGCCAAACCCTAGTTTGCATGTAAGGTTTTCTACTTCTTCATAAGTTTATTTCATATTCTTGTATTTATTTTATAGATTTGGCTTATTGCATGAGCATAAATTAAGGAAAGCTTATTCAAATATTTTCTTTAAGAATTGTGTTTGATTGCTTTGTGATTGTACCTAAAGTCAGAGCCCTTATTGGTTCTCTTTTTAATATCCATAGAAATTCCCATCCTAATATTCTTGATGATAAGTGTATTACATATGAAGAAATTAGACACATAAAAAATAGGTTAAAACCACCTCTTTTTCTTATAATAATGATGATTAAATAATTAATAATGAAAAAGATAGTATAAGTGAACATGTTGATAATCATAACATTATTTCATATGGTTATGAGTGTGATTTTGTTCCTATTGAATGTGAATATGATTAGCCTAATTCTATTATTTCTTTTTGTTCTAATGATGAAAGGCCTAAAAAATTAAAAATTATCAATTTTGTTAAGGGCTAAAATAAAGATGATATACTATATATGCACAAATTTAGTATTCATTATGTTGAAAGTAAAAATGTTTCATGCATACATTCTCTAGATGAATAAAAAATTGAATGTTATTATTCTCCCATCAATGATGCAAATGTTGGAAGAGCTAAATGCTTTTATCCCATTTATAATGATGTACATATTGAAAAATATGGATGTGTTTCATATTTACAAAATTATGCCAATGTTGAAAATCTTATTCCTTATTTGGATCACTCAAATGAAATTAGTGAAAGTACTTCTCTTTCTATAACTTACAATGATCAAAATGCATGCACTATTTCTCCTATCTTGTTTGAATGGAAAAATTAAAATGCATGTGAAATTCCTAAGAAATTTATTATTAACTATGTATTGTTGGATATATAGTTAAATTTTCAAGTGCACTTGATTTATCTCTTTCCAAACTCAATTCTTATAAATCAAATTAGAAAAAGTTAATTGCATGACAAAAAAATAAAATGCTACATTAAATGTCTCTTTATCACATGATAATGATATACCAAAAGTAGAAAGTGGCAATGGATTTTCTCTCCCTTCTCTGGAAATTATAAAAGATAGTGAAAATTGCATCTCTCCTCTTCATATTTTAAATGAATTATAAAATATTTTTTTTCCTCCCTCCTTCACATTTTATGCCAAAAAAGAACCTGTTTTTACAATTGAAACTATTTATCCTACTCCTAGTGTATGTCATGAAATTTCAAGTAATGTAACACCTTGTAACTATAATGAGATCAATCTTCATGTTATTCAAAATTATATATTTACCTCTTTAATAAATATTGAAAAACCATATGATGATCCTATTTTAGAGGGTGGTAAAGAGTCTCTTATTCCTATGTTTCATATGAGTGGTAGTTTACAAACTTTAAGAAAAGTTCCAATATCTTTACCAATATCTAATTTTGATATACTCTCTATCATGACCACTATGGGAGATCTTCAAAAACAAGTGAATACCCTTAAATTATAAGTTTCCTCTCTTGAGGCTACCTTTAAGAAGACTATATTAGAGCAACCTATTATACAAGATTTTTTTTAATATCCTTATCCTTAAAACTTTATCATGCCTAAGTTGTCCTCCTTAAATGGTCAAGGACATCTTGATACTCATTTTAAATAATATATACACTCATTTTAACATTGGGATTAGGATGGATGCTTGCTATTAAAGGCCTTCCATTGAATTTTAGCTTAAAAGGCTCTTGATTGGTTTTATACCTCCCAAATGGTTCCCTATATACATTCAAAAGAATCAAAAGATGTATTTTTATCAAAGTTCCATAGATATAAATTAAGTAAGTTACCAATGGAATATTTTCATGTATTGACAAAAAATGAGGATGAATCCATTAAAGATTATGCTATTGTATTTAAAAATATATCGTATTCCTTAAACTATATCCCCTTGGATTTCCAAGTGCAATTCATATTTATTAGGGGCCTTATTTCTCCAATTAGATAAAGAGCATTGCATAAGAATTTTTATTCATTCAAAGCCTTATATTGTGACGTGAAAAAATATGCATATGATTTAATGAATACCAAAACCAAATTACCTACTTCTCCACCTAAAATAAAGCATGGTACAAACAATGCTTTCAAAGTAATTAAGCAAACCAAGAAGGGTAATGAACCACTTCAAAAAGATTCTTCAAAAGCAATGGTACATACCAAAAAATAAATAGTAAAGGTATTAAACAAAGGAAAGGTTCATACATAATACATCTTATAGTAAAATGATACACCTCTACCATAAGGAAACCACTTCAGTTTGATTGGTACCAAGATAGACCACATTATATATTATGTACACTATTGGATAAATGGATAATATTTTTTTTTCCTAATTCTATTTACCCACCTCCCAAGTTTGAAAAGGTAAAAGGAATATTTTTTTCACTTACCATGGTATGAAATGGAACCGAGATAATGATTATTTTTCTCTCAAGTGAAATCTTACATATTTGGTAGATCAGGGACTTATTACATTTTAAAAAGATGCATATAGATCCATTTCCCCCACTTCTTCTAGCAGTTGTTATGAGAGGGTAAATACATCCCATGTTACTAATTTTAAGGAACACATTATTTATCAACCTTTAAAAAAGACAACAACTATTAGTAGTCCTTCTCCTAGTGATCCCTCTACCAGGACTAATATTTCACACACTAATCCCACCAATGAACCATTGGCTGATCAATCTCTTGATAAAAGGACACATGGGATAAAAATATCTACACAATAGATTTGGGTGCCTAAACTTGCACATATAGATACATAGGATATTTATATAGATGCATCGGTTATAGTGACAAAAACAAAACTAGTTTTTCCATTACAAACTGATCACTATAATTGAGCTTTCTTGTTCCCAATTGGGTTTAATTATGTATAATTATTACCTCATTATCATTAAATTAAAATTTTCATTCAATTTAAATATTTTTTACCAATATGAAAATTTATTATATCCAAATATTTAATAAAAAATGTAAATAAAAACATATAAAATAAATAAGGAACAAAAAAGTACACATGCATTTGAAACCAAATACCCCATACAAGCATTGTCATATGTGTGTGTGTGTGTGTGTGTGTGTGTGTGTGTAGACACACACACACACATACATTCATATACATATACATACATACATATATACATATACATATACATATACATATACATATACATATACATATACATATACATATACATATACATACACACACACACACACATACATACATATATACATACATATACATATATATACATACATACATACACACACATACATACATATATACATACATACATAAATATTAGAAATATTTCAAAGTTTATACAATATAAAAGATCAATCATACATTAGGGGCATATCCCTTGGTGTATACTCCTCATCACTATATATATCTATAGTTCTAACATATATTGATGATGATTCACCAAGGTCCTACATGGGCCCATGTGACTAATATAACTCATGTAATCTCTCCTCAAATAACGATGGCTGATGTAGGTCTTATAATGCTCATGACATAGGGTGTTATAATGATCAATTAACACTTTTATAATATTGGTGGCACTACACTACAACATGTCTCATCCAACAAGATATACACATAGCTATTCATACTCGGTGGCTATGTTATGATAGGTGGCCATTACTCTCACTATAGGATCAAATAAATGTTCATGGGCACTCACAATATCAAAAACCCTCTCAATAAAACCCTCACCAACTATATCCATGGGCATACTTCAAGTGAGGACCCACACTAAATGATATAATATAGGATGCCTCTCCTAATTTATTACAAACAAGATATATAATAATTATCTCTTTCTACTACATCAAACACTATATCAATAAAACATCCAATAAAATAATGGTATTTACATGTGGCTCTAATTGTTGCCTCATTTAGGGATGTTGGTCCCAAAAGAATAGGTACATCATCAAGCAGAGAGACTATAAATAGAAACAATAATGGCCAATGGGCCCCTATGAACCACTGTAAATAACCATGGGTGCATCCCACATCATCCCCTATAGCTAGGGAAACTATGAGATCTCACTCATCACCGGGTCAATGGGCTAGATCCATAGCTGATGATGTTGGCATGTCTTGGGCCTATTCCCACTCTTAACTATATGATGTCGATATTTCTATCTCTTTTTACACCTCCCTATCCCACATGTACATCATCAAGTAGGGAGACTATATATTGAAACAATAGTCGCCAATGGGCCCCTATGCACCACTATAAATAACCATGGGTGCATCCTGCATCATCCCCTATAGCTTAGGAAACCATGAGATCTCACTCATCACCAGGTCAATGGGCTAAATCCATAGGTGATGATGTTGGCATGTCATTGGGCCTATTCCCACTCTTAACTATATGATGCCATGGTTATATAGGTTGTGGTAACCCTTACTCTATACCAAACTACCATAGAATATGATCATACTAGAATAACTCACATGTCCTAAGAAAGTAGTCAACTAACCACATACTCACTTGGATCATCTATAATTCATGCCCATACTCAATCCATCCAAAAAATATCCTATATATATATGTCATATAATATGATTTAATGTTAATATATCCAAAATGGTGTGATAATCCCTCATGGTGTGCAATCTACCATAGGGGAGTACCCATCACCCTAAAAATATCTGAGGATGGGACCACCCTAATAAGGGTCCACCAACTGACCATACACTATAATATGTTCATAATACCAAATATTTAATAAGGTCCCTACTCTAATACCTCTACTATGACTCTCCAAATAGAGTCTATAAAGGTCTTTATAGAAATGGGCCAGTACCATAGGACCCCATAAATATTTGGTACCCTCCAACTCAATGTGCCATATAATTTGATACATGTGATGTGAAAGAAACACCATACCACCCTCTATAGCGATAAAGGAAGCCAAAAATATAGAAATGAATTTTTGCAGTTGTGAAACATCACCCTTGATAATACTATCCAACTAAATCATATTACTTGACTTTCCATTTGGTGCCCTCTATCTAGTAAAATACATATAAGAACACTAAATATAGCCTCATATACCATCTCTAGAAAATTTTTCTCTCTCACTTTTGATAGGAAATTATAAAATGTGATACATATCCTCAAGAGTGACTATCATATCCCATGCTGGGACCCAAAAGGTGCACTATCTAGGTTTTACCTCTCAACTAATGTTGTAATAAGATGGATATCATATGTAATATACCTTAATTAGGCCACATGGCCCAATCTAACCTGATCCATCATGGTAAAGTTATCCACATCCAGACCTAAGTCTTTTAGAGTGGAGAAATGCCTCGCACACCAAAACTCTTGAATATTTATATCATTATACACACAAAAATGAGAAAAAATAGGTGTTAATCATTACATCCAAGCAATAAAATTAAAGTTTTACATTTAAAAATTAAAAAATAAAGGTATTATAGTGTTGAATGTCACCATTAGAATTGAATACTAGTGTTGGATGGTTGCATCCTAAAATTTGAACACCACTATTGAGCTACTGATGGTACTATCCCAAAATTTGATAGACATGTTTGCCATCCCATAAAAAATCTAACAACTTTACTAAAAATGACAACATTCAAAAAATAAAAAATCAGCACTTAATTCTGTTAGGTTGTGGAGCTAAAAGCTTCACTGATGCAGACATGGAGAAGGCCATTGAAGGAGTGCTGGAGTGTCACAGACACCGGCGTCGGTCAGGCAAACTGACATCGATAGGGAAGAGACAGGAAGCAACTGATGTCGGTCAAAAGTAGGCCGGCGTCAATGAACCCCCAGGTAGATAGGGACCAATGTTGGTCACTTGTGTGGTTTAACTGCGAGTATATTATGGGAAGTTAGTTGATGAACCATGTGTTTGCATGATGAGAGCTAATTTTAGACTGAGAGATGCGGATCTAATTATTGTAATTAGATGTCTAATTATTGTTTGGATGAGTTATATATATTAGACTCATGGTTGTATTGTAAACTTGTGCTAGAGAGTAAGAGAACATTATTATAAGCTCCTTCTGTGTGTGAGGTGAGCAATGGTGTGTTCCTCCTAGTGCCACAGTACCAAGGTGGGTGCTAGATTGGAGAATCAACAGGGTTCTTCATGTATGTATGATCTTGGTCATCAGGTGAGCATGGCTACAGTAGGAGATCTACATGGTAAGTAAGATCATTGATATGTAGGTGTATGTGTGTGTAAGGTCAAGGTTCACAGGTGTCCAGAACCAGATTGATTTGCAGGTGTGCAAAGTTAGAGAGGACATCAACACAACAGGGAGCAGTATCAGGATAGATCTACTTGGAGTATAGGTGTGTACTCAGAGCAAAGAGGAAGGCAAGGAAGTTCCTTCCATAAGTAAGGTCTATTGAGGTGCAGGTTGTTGCAGGTTCAGGGGAGATCTACTTGAAGTACGTTTATGTACTTTTAGAGTGTGTGGAGCACTTGTGGTGTGCGTGGAGCACAGGTATAAGGTGAACACCAACTCAGTGTTTGAGTTGGGTGTTGGGACCTAAGAGAGAGAGCTTTGAGGAAGGAATTACTGTTCATTTGAGGTGTGGGAAGCCTCTGAAGAGGTGGTGGAGAAGAAGTGGCATCTTCTTTATTGTATTCTTTTCTGCAAGAGTTTTAATACAAGTTGTGTATTGTCTCTCATATCATGTGTTATTTTTGGATTCTAGTTACTTGTTGATTCTGGTTAATTCCACATATTAAGTTGCTTGTGTTATGGTGTGGAGCTAAAAGCTTCAACTGTTTACAAACACAAAGAAGGATGTTGAAGAACCAGAGCCACCCGCATCAGCACTATGACCGACGTCGATCAGATGAAGTGGAGAAGGAGACCGGCAATGACAGAGAGTCGGCCAACGTTGGTAGCACCAGACCAGTAGGGACCAGCATCGGTCGCCTGTGTATTTCCAGAACTACTGTTGATGAATAGTCAATTAAGTGAAGCGAGTGTTTGCATGTCAAATGACTAATTATAGTCACGAGTTGCGTGTCTAATTATTGTAACTAGAGTTCTATTTTTGTAAGCATGGGATCCTATTTAAAGACCCATAAGGCATGTATTGTAATTGAATTAAGAAGGAAAGTAAAAGCATTAAAGCTAGCAAGGTCAAGGAGATCAGCTGAAGCATTTAAGGAGAGATAGCAACTCAGGCTTTAGAGTTGTTGTGTTGAGCAAGAGAGAGAGGGAAGAAGGTCTTGAGGTGTGGCAAGCCTTTGAGGTGGAGGAAGAAGTGGCATCTTCCTTATTGTATTTTCTTCTAGTAATATTGAATACAAGAGTGTGTATTGTCTCTCAAATTATTTGCTGTCTCAAGTTTCTAGTTACTTTATCATTCTGGTATAATTTTGTGTTTAATTGCATATAAGAAAGTAATCGATTGTGCTCTAATTGGTAGAGCTAGATCCCCTAACAAGTGGTATCAGAGCTACAGTTTGCAGGAAGCAGGGTATTGTTTTTGATTACAGGTCATTCACAGGGTTTTTTGATTGAGTGGGAGTTCAGCAATGGCAAAAGAAAGTAGACTACAAATGGAGAAGTTTAACGACAAGAATTATCAACATTGGAGGATGCAAATTGAGGACTATCTGTATCAGAAGGATTTGTACTTACCATTGGGTGGGGTTGCATGCAAGCCCACAGATATGAAGGATGAAGAATGGAATGTTCTTGATTGGAAGGCTCTCGGTTCCATAAGGTTGAGCCTTGCATCGTCTGTGATTTCTAGCTTATCACAGTGCAAGACAATGAAAGAGTTGATAAAGTCCTTGGCAAATTTATACGAAAAGCCCTCGGCTTCTAATAAGGTATATCTTATGAAGCAGCTATTTACTTTGCAAATGCAGGAAGGTGGATTGGTACATACTCATCTCAGTGATTTCCATGGTTTGGTAAACCAATTAGCTTCAGTCAATATTGTTTTTGATGATGAGGTAAAGGCTCTCTTGATTTTATGTTCTTTGCTTGAAAGTTGGGATGGTATGGTTATGGTAGTAAGTAATTCTGCATTTACTTCTAAAATCTTAAAAGTTGATGATGTTGGGAGTGTGATCTTGAATGAATAAATATGCAAGAGAAGCACAGGTGAATCATTAGGGAATGCTCTAAGTGTAGAAAGCAGGGGAAGGCAAAGGGATAAGGTTGAGCAAGGGAAATCAAGGTCGGGAAGGAGATCTGAGTCCAAAGGTATTACCTACTGGTTTTATGAAAAGAAATGACATACGAAGGAGTGTTGGTTGAGAGATAAAGAGAATCAATACACAGGTATTGAAGAAGTAAAGGATGCAAATATTGTGATGCAGGATGCTCTCATACTTTCTTCAGATAGTCAGGTAGGATCATGAATTTTAGATTCTAGTTCATCTTTTCATGCATCCCCAAATAGAGATTTGTTCTATGAGTATGAACAGGGAGATTTTGGAGTGCTCTATTTAGGGGATGGTATACCTTGTCAGATAGTTGGCAAAGGGAAAGTGCAGCTGAGATTGTAGATTGACAACACGTGGGTGTTGAAAGAGGTCATGCATGTTCCAATTCTGAAGTAGAGTCTAATTTCTGTAGGAAGGCTGGGAGATGAGGGATGCACAATAACCCTCATAGTAGATTCTTGGAAGGTTACCAAGGGAGCACTTGTTCTAGCAAGAGGTAATAAAGTAGATACTCTTTATCTGTCTACTTGTATTACTGATTCTACTTCTGGTGTAGATTCAAAGATGTGGCCTAATAAGCTTGGTCACATGAATAAGAAGGGAATGGAAGTTCTTGATTCAAAAGGTATGTGTTCAAATTTGGAAAGCATAGATACAGTTCATTGCAAAAAAAGGAAATCCGATGTTTTTGACAGGAACAAAGAAGCCTTGGTGTTTATGGAGGAGATGAAGGACAGAGATCAGTCACAGGGGCTGAATAAATCTGAGTAGGGCAGCATGGACAAAGGTATGATCCAAGAAGAGCTCATGGATGAAAATTTCATCACTTACAAGAACACACAAACACCGATGTCGATCGCTTGGCACCGACGTCAGTCATCCAGATACTGACATCGGTCATGTGCAGACCAGCAAGGTCGGTAAGTCAGATAGGAGAAGTTTGACATTGGTCATAAGGACCGACGTCAGTAGGAGGGACACTAGAGTCAGCCAGGGAAATGACATTGGCAGTCAGGGTTAGTGCAGGGAACTGACATCAGTCGAGAGCAGACTGGGAGATGGCTGATATCGGTCACTGGAACGGATATTAGGTGAATCAATAGGTCTCAAACACCCATGTGGAGGTCAGGAAAGGTATGTGAACCTCATATTCATTGTTCACCTTCTTTATATTGCTTATTGATTGTCATGAACTAGGAAGATGGAAGAAGCAATGCAAGTAGAATCCAAAAACAGTGGGAGCTTGGCATGGATGAGGAGTGTGAGTCCTTGGAGAACCAAATAGGTAATTGTTGGTAGTGTTGTCAGCTGGAAGAAAGCACTGGATAGAGGGATGGATTCCCGTTTTAGAGAAGAGAGTGGATGGACACATGAGATAGAAGGCTATGGTATATGGTCTTGAGTATGCTGCAGAATAATGGAGGTTTGACCATTGTATTTTATCTTTACCAGGTTGGATAATATTAGCTACATTATCCTGTTACTGTATTGTGTTACTTGTTGCAGGGTTTCATATACAGGGAGTTTTCTGAGCTAAGGGTAGAGTTGGTTCAGAAGTGTGTCATGGAGAATTTGGGAGTAGCAAAATTCTTGTGGCATAAGACACATGTATTGCATCACAGGTTTACGTGGTGGTTGGTCTTCAAGAGTGACATTGAAGAGGGATACAGAGCCTAAGGAACAAAATAGATGGTGTACAGGTATAGGTACAAGTTACAGCTATTTATCTCTAAGTGGGAGATTGTTATGGTGTGGAGCTAAAAGCTTCAACTGTTTATAGACACAAGGAAGGATGCTAAAGAACTAGAGCCACCGGCATCAGCAGTATGACCGACGTCGGTCAGATGCAGTGGACAAGGAGACTGGCGATGGCTTTTGCAAGAGTTTTAATACAAGTTGTGTATTGTCTCTCATATCATGTGTTATTTTTAGATTCTAGTTACTTGTTGATTTTGGTTGATTCCACATATTAAGTTTCTTGTATTTGGTAATCAATTGTGTGCTTCCAGTTATTCATATCCCAACACGTGGTATCAGAGCTAAGGTTGCAGGAAGCGGTTTTGTGTTTGGTTATAGGTCACTCTCAGGGGTTTCTGATTGCGTGGGAGTAGAGCAATGGTAGATCAAAGTAAGATAAGAATGGAGGAGTTAAAAAGCATAGATGGTCACTTACAGTCCTATGAAAAGAAAGAGTAGATAAAAGAATATTGTTGGTTGGTAGTAGATCAGCATGAAGGAATTGAAGATGCAGATGTAGCAGGGGTTGTTGCACAGGATGCTCTAGGAGGTTTCTTGGATAAAGTTGAATCTTGGATAATAGATTCAGTTGCCTCTTTCCATGCAGCCCCAGATAGAGGAGATGGTGAGCCTTGCCAAAGAATTGGCAAAGGGGAAGTGGAGCTAAAATTGCAAGCAGCCAACACATGGGTGTTGAAGGAGGTCATATAGGTCCCAGGTTTGGAGATATGGCTAATTTCTTCAAAAAATTTGGGTGATGAGAGATGCATGAGAACTCTCATAGTGGATGCACTTGAATTAGTTGGTGGTAAGAAAATAGGTACTCTTTATCTACTTGTTTATATTACTGATTCTTCTTTTGTTGCAGAGACGTGGCTTCATAGGCTTGGTCACATGAGCAGGAAGGAGATGCATGTTCTTAAGTGGAAGATAGATATATTTGATAGGCTTAAGAACTGGAAAGCCTTGGTGTTCTTAGAGGAGATGGCAGATAGAGACCAGTGGATGGGGCTGGATACTTCTGAGCAGGGAAGTTTGGACATGGGACTTGATTCAAAGGAGCTCGCAGGTAAAAAGTCATCACTCACAAGAAAACACAGGTACCGGCATTGGCAGGAAAAATGACATCGACAGTAGGTAAGACCAACTTCGGTCACGAGGACCGACGTTGGTAGCAAGAACACCGATGTTGGCATGGTTGGTAGTCAGGACAGGCACATGGAACCAATGTCAGTTGGATGCAGACTGTGTGGTGACTGAGGTTGGTCACTGTAATGGATTTTGGGTGGATAGCAAGCTATCAAGGAGTCTCAAACACCCATATGGAGGACTGAAGACATAAGTAAGCCTCAAATTCATTATTCCTCTTCTTTATACTAGTTGCTGACTGTAGAGTAGGAAGGATCCAGGAAACAATGGGAGCGTGGCATGGAGAGATTGCAGAACCAAGCGGGAGACTTGGTAGGGTTGCCAGCAGGCATGAAAGCATAGAGATGAATGGATACCTTAGTTGAAGAATAGAGAGAACAGACATGTGAGATGGAAGGCCAGGTCATATGGTCTTGAGGAGCTGCAAGACAGTGGTACAGGTTTTGATAGGTGGAGGACGAAGCATGGCTTTAGTAAATGTCAGGGTAACTACTATGATTTGTCTTACCAGGTGGATGATGAGTCATGACATCATTCTGTTGCTATATATGGATAGTATGCTAGCTAGCAAGTTTGTACATATAGGGTTTTTCTGAGCTAAGGGTAAGATTAGTTCAGTGGTTTGCTATGAAGAATTTGGAGTAGCAAAATTCTTCGGCATGGGAGACATGGAGGATCACAGGTTGATTTTGTTTCTAGTGGGCACTGATGTGAATCAGGTGTTGGCAAGGTTCAGGATGCAGAGCCAGAGCACACTAAGGGTTGGATGGTTCAGTGTCTGAAATCACATGAGGTCTGGTATAGCCCTGAGTTTGCCCAAGCAGTGGGTGTTGTCAGAGAGTTAGGAGCCAATTTGGAGAAGTGAGGTCTCAGGTATTTGAGAGGGACCAGCAGTAGGGATTCATGCTATATAGGGTCAAGACTTCACTACATGGTTTTGTAGGTTTGGATGCGGCAGGGTACTCAAATGATAGGAGGTACATCACAGGTTGTGTGGTGGGTTTTCTTCAGGATTGAGCTTGAAGAGGGATACAAGCTAGAAAATAGATTAGATGAGGTACAGGTACAGGTACAATGCAGCTATTTATCTCCAAGTGGGAGATTGTTAGGTTGTGGAGCTAAAAGCTTCACTGATGCAGACATGGAAAAGGCCATTGGAGGAGTTGTTAGAGTGTCACAGACATCAGCATCGGTCAGGCAAACCGACGTTGATAGGGAAGAGACAGGAAGCAACCGACATCGATCAGAAGTTGGTCGGCATCAGTGAACCCCCAGGTAGATAGGGACTAACATCGGTCACCTGTGTGGTTTGACTATGAGTATATTACGATCAGTTAGTTGACGAACCATGTGTTTGCATGATGAGAGCTAATTTTAGACTGAGAGCTGTGGATCTAATTATTGTAATTGGATGTCTAATTATTGTTTGGATGAGTTCTATATATTAGACTCATGGTTGTATTGTAAACTTGTGCTAGAGAGTAAGAGAGCATTATTATAAGCTCCTTCTGTGTGTGAGGTGAGCAATGGTGTGTTCCTCCTAGTGCCACAGTACCAAGGTGGGTGCTGGATTGGAGAATCAACAGGGTTCTTCATGTATGTATGATCTTGGTCATCAAGTGAGCATGGCTACAATAGGAGATCTACATGGTAAGTAAGATCATTGATATGCAGGTGTATGTGTGTGCAAGGTCAAGGATCATAGGTGTGCAGAACCAGATTGATTTGCAGGTGTACAAATTTAGAGAGGACATCAACACAATAGGAAGCAGTATCAGGAGAGATCTACTTGGAGTACAGGTGTGTACTCAGAGCAAAGAGGAAGGCAAGGAAGTTCCTTCCATAAGTAAGGTCTATTGAGGTGCAAGTTGTTGCAGGTTTAGGGGAGATCTACTTGAAGTATGTTTATGTACTTGTGGAGTGTGTGGAACACTTGTGGTGTGCGTGGAGCACAGGTATAAGGTGAACACCAACTCAGTGTTTGAGTTGGGTGTTGGGACCTAAGAGAGAGAGCTTTGAGGAGAGAATTACTATTCACTTGAGGTGTGGGAATCCTCTGAAGAGGTGGTGGAGAAGAAGTGGCATCTTCTTTATTGTATTCTTTTCTGCAAGAGTTTTAATACAAGTTGTGTATTGTCTCTCATATCATGTGTTATTTTTAGATTCTAGTTACTTGTTGATTCTGGATAATTCCACATATTAAGCTGCTTGTATTTGGTAATCAATTGTGTGGTTTTGATTATTCATATCCCAACAAATTCATAAGTAAACCTTCTTCCTAGCTCATCAAAATCCTAGCTGGCTAGGGCTATCTAGAGCACATAAACTTTTAGTGGGCATGGGGATCTCTTGTGTGACATTGTAAATTTATACCCATAGCTTAAACTTTCAAAATGTTAAAAGTGAAAATGGATTAAAATTTTTATTCTAAACTCTTGATATACAATATATACAAGAAATTCAAATGCATATATCTTAAGCACCAATTGTCTAAATTTGAAAATGCAAGTTACATTTGGATACAAGAAATTAAACCTTTCACATAATACTAATTTATCAAAACTTTTGAGAAAGAGAAAAGATCACATAAAACTATGCTTCTTCTTAAACCTTATATCAATATCCATATATAATTCTATATGTTAATTAAAAACTTTAACAAGATAAATCACCAAGACATAATCAATCTCTACTTGCTCAATTTATACATAATATTGGTGCAGTTTCATTTTCTGATAAGGTGACTCATAAAATTATATTCCCCTCATCCCAAAAGGGGTCATATCAGTGGGGACATATTAACATAAACATGTCCTCCATAATTTTATCAATGCACACATTTTCCAGATAGAGTTGGGGGCATGTTATAGAAACATGTTCTCAACACCTACATCAATGCCATATTCTCCACACTTTGTGATATAAGGTTTAAATATATATTTGGGTCCACGTTCTATACATTGATATTACCATTATACAAAAATTACACAATAGTGGTGATTACATTAATAAAAATACATAATCTACCCTTATTCACACTAGATATGATAGGGGGCATATACAAGGGTTCATTCCTTATATTTAGGTAGGCACTAATTTATATTCTAAATTCACTGAGATTACTATGGACTATCACTATATTATGTAATTTTATCACACTATGGATTGATACCCAAGACTAAATTTTAAATATTGTTATTAAACCCTATCCATTTATAATGGTTGGTTATTTTTATAGATTATAGTGATTAAATCATCCAATCTCGCCAGGACATACATTTGATTTGTGTTGGTTGGAAAATGATACTCTTAATGGATGAATCATAACTCCTTATATACTTGTGAACTTACTCATATTATTAGATAGAAGATGGATGCGGGCACAAGTTCCTTTCTACTTATCCAACCTCCATTATAAATCCATTAATATGCAATACATACACACACGTATTCTATCCATGATCTTTCTTTATTTTTAATTTATATTACTTATCACCTAGAGATTTATTTAAGCTGATTACTTTATGACATACTTTTGTTTGAAAGTAAAACATTTGAGAAAAAAGGTTCAAATAAAACTCAAGTAAGGACAAGGTGTGTTTTACACACCAAGGTACACATTTTATTTTAAACTAGTAATTTTAGTTTCATGCATTACTAGATTAAAATTAGGGAAAATGTAGATACACATATTTGGTATGAGCATACATATTTTCATAAGTTTTTGCATGTATAGGCATATTGATTAAGAGTTGGATATCTAGTGGTGTAGTTCCATATGGACCTCTTTAGTTGCATCTTTTTTCACTTGTTTCATATCCCTTTAGGCCTGCATGTTATCAAAGCCACATATTATCCAATTTATTCCAAGGATCCTTGTCTATGTTTTTTGTTATATCTATTTTTTTAACCTATAAATACTTGTGTCTATAGTGGACTCCTGCATTGACATAAGTGTACAACCATGACTCAAGTTTCTCATATTTTTCACTTTGTGACCATTTTTTAGCCCCATATGTTAACTCTATTATCATCTTTTCACGTTTCACTGGTCCAAAGTGAAAATTATGAGATCCATATATATAGATTCTATGATCTAATTAAAACACATGGCATTTTGATCAAAAAAGTTTGAATTACAAATACTTAACATTCCAAGCTATCAAATTATATTAGATTACTAAATTAAAAATATGAAGTGTTCAAAAGATCAATATACACTTTCATTTCTTGTACCAGGGGTTACAATAAGAGAAATGTCATATAATTAAACAATCACTATTACACATACATACCTATGAGGGAGAACTACATGTGAGTCTGAGGCCCTCTTCAAAGTATATGGTTATGTAAACAACACTTAACAATAATTAGGGTTACTAGGGTTAGCTCAACTCATGTGATAAAAAATAAGATTAGGATTTTGATTATTTTATAGAATCCATGCATAGTGGGACACATTATTAAGGACCAAAAAACCATACAGGTGACAATACAACTTCAATGAAAATTTATATCTGTTCTTGCACATAATATGTGATTGACACCTGCATTGAAGATAAACACATACATAGACATAATTGTCAGGGCTTGATGCAAGTGTCCTGAGGGTAAAAATAGTTATAACTTAGGGTAAGTACATCCTATTATTTTTCACTTTCATGAGGTGATTCTAGATCATTGTCACAGCATATAACATAACATGAAATAAGATATGATCTCTTTATCCCTTGGTTACCAATCACTTTACTATATTTATTTCACATGCATAAATAGGAAAATTTCCATAATTTGGCATATATGACTAAATTGTGGATACTATCATATTTCATTCAAACAATTTTATTTTCTTACATGTGTTTGTGTAAAAAACCCAAATAACATAAAACAAGTTTGGAAATGTTCAACAATTTATAAGTTTACCAAAATGTTTACTCTAATTTGAATTAGAATGAATAAATTTGATTAGAAATAAACTAATATAAATTGATATACAATAGGGTATGCTAAAATATAATAAAGTATAAAACTTCATGTAAGCTACAAAATGAATTGCATAAGGGGAAATATATACTTAGCTTTTAATCAATTGATTTTTGAATATGCAGACTATTTAAAGACTTAGAAATGATTAGACAAGGATTTAAAATATATCATTATAAAAATCATCACTCTATGAGGTAAAGGGGATAGATCACACTAAGAGGATAGGTCCATAGTGCAAATCCGTTAACTTTATTCTATGTTGTTCCCGTTAACCGTATAGATGATTTTTCAATTGGAGCATGTGAAATTGCCTGTAAGGATTTCCTAACTTTGTGCAAAGGTTGAATAAATGTGTGAAAGACCTACCAAAGTATATACCTAATCATGTAGAGAAATACAAAAGGATATCAAATGGAAAGAGTTTGAAAATGGGGGGAATAACCCAAAGGGGCTCAGGTTGATGTAGTTCTCTATTTTGGGGAAAGTATGTAATACATGATGAATACAAATAGAAGATTAATTAGAATGATTGGAAATATATGCCATTTATTTTAAATAAAACACTTCAAAGCTTGGCCTATGACTATAGGCAATATGTATAATTGAACTTGAAAATAATAATGCTCTTTTTCTTATTATAGAATGCTTATGAAATTAGATTACTAGATGATATCATTGAGGGGCCTTGATGTGATTTTATAGATAAATATTTAGAATTTTTTTTTTATAGCACCTTATGAAAAGTGTCTACTATCCATTACAAAATGTTTCAATTTGAAAAAGTGTCTATTGCATCTAAGAGAATAAGAGTGCACTAGGGGACAGATCTACACTAGGCGAACCTGTCCCAAAATGTCATAAACTTATGAAACTTTTCATCAGGTATTTATGAGTAGAGTATGGATGAACAAAAATGAAATAGATATGTCTACATGCTATTTTATTTGTACTTATAATAAAATCAAGGTTTATAAGGATCTTTGATAATGGAATGTCAAAAAGACCAAGGTAATGATGTCAAGGATAAGTAATGTTAAGCATTTATTGATTAAATTTTAGTGTTCATAGGAATAGCTATAGTATTGACATATATACACATTGTCCCATTTATTTTCATTAGATTCATAAATATCCTTCTCATAAATGTAGGGACACTCTCAAAAGATAAGAGTTGTGATGGGGATCTAAGAGGATATGTGGTTTAAGGTAAAGACTTAATGATACTCTCTCTCTCTCTCTCTCTCTCTCTCTCTCTCTATATATATATATATATATATATATATATATATATATATATATATATATATATGCATCTTATATAGTTGCTTCCAGTTTTAGTGACAATCTCCTACATTATCAATGTTCATGTTTAGGAAAACATTACTCATTGTGTGTACCATTACTACATTATATTTGTATATATTTTTAAAAATGATGTATTCTTAGTTGTATTACTAAAAATTATGTAATCATGAAATGTATAAATGATGATATAACTAGGAGATTTATATAGAATGGACATTTATTCTTGATTTGTACCTTTGAACATGAATAAAGGAGAACACAATCTTCTAAACTATTAATTTTTTTTATTGAAAATGAATGGCTATTTTAATTAAGGTAATAATGAATATTATGTGAATGCATACTTAATTTGATAGCGAATTAAATTGGTAGAGTCTATTGAAATTAATTAATATTTGGAATTAATGGAATTAATTTGCACTTTCACATTTATTTATTAATAGTTAAAATATATATCACTCACATAGTGAAATTAAGAGTAGTTAAGAAATATTTGGAAGGACAAATTTATAATCAAACTATTTTAAAAAATAAAAAATTAGACATTTTTTACTGTTCTCCCCAGGGGTTCTAACAATATGTATCAAAGTTTAAGTTTAACACTTGGAACACGCATTCATTTTTTTGAATTACGTAGGATAAAATGGTTTTCATAAGATCTAACAAGGAGGGTAGCTAGCAAGATGAGAAATTTATGAAAAATATATCTATAAATACTAAAATTTGGTATTAAAAACTTGATGATTTCAACTTTGGCATATCTATTCCATACATGAATTATGCATACATATATGCCTATTATTTTACATTATCTCACATCCCATTTTTACTATGCGTTCCTTCCTATTTTTATATCATTTAACTAATGGCACCTCTTAGGCTAAGTTAAACTAGTTAAATATCTTAATCAGAATCTCTAGATCATCAATCCATGTTTGTATCTCCTAGACACTAATGTCAGGCTCAAATAGTTTTGTTAATGAAAATGACATGAGGGTGTTGATAGTGACCCTCACCCAAAAATGAGTACTTTTGAAAATTGTATCATTCTTATGGGTTGATTTATTTTCATAGCATGCTAATGGCATGATAAATTTCCCAAATGGACTTGTATAAATACAAATAAAACTCATGCATATTACTCATTTGGGACTTATCTATCAAACATATTTGACTACTGCACATTGAGTAAATCTTTCCTATTCTTCCAAAATTACAAAATAGTCACTGGGAGCTGTCATCAACCAAGTCCAAAGCACACTGAACTCAAGAGTGATTATTTTAAACTATCACAAGTTATATTTTAGGTGCATTAATATATCAAAGGAGAACAATTTCACATTCAAATTAAGGGAAATATTTAAGTGTGGATTGAACTCCTCTTTAGAGTAACAGGGAAAATAAATAGACATGTCAAACACTACAATGATTTTGATGAATTATAAAATAACACCATTAACCTATTGGTGCACAAGGAAGCAATATTTTGTTTGTACTTAGAAACTTGAGATCACTCATCATAAGGATAAATAACTATAGTATTGGCAGGTGTCAGTGATAGTGCTATGGTCAACATATAACTTTTAGCATAATGAATGAGAATGAGGCTATGAGAACCACAAAACATGAATTGAAGAGCACTAATCCACATATCTAGTAGAAAAATGAGTCTTTAAGTAATGTAACATTAAGGAAAGTGTAATAACACATTTTTTTTAAGACACTGAGATGAAAACACTACAGTGAAAGGATTCTAAGAGAATTAACATAGAAAATGTAATGAGACCCATAACTATGTTATAGCCAAAAAAATGAGTAGAACAAGTTATAAATCACTAATGACTCCATTAGGAATAAATTATCTACTTATTAATTTGATAGAGGTGAGTTAGTATATGAATAATACACTCAAATATTTGCCTTCATGTACTTTTAATGCAAGGGCATCTTATAAGGACCCTAAAGTTGATTCATGTTTGGCTTAATGTAGTCAATTAAATGTATAATATGTAATATAGGTCCTAAGTAGTCCTAATGTGGAGTATAGACTATCCAAAGGTGCATAAAATTTGAATTTTGGCTTTTTTCACCAAAAACTCCTTTTGAAGAGTTTGAATCTTATTAGGCCTTTTATAGGACTTTTATCTAATTGTGAAGGTGTATATATGTTACAACATATGTATAAGGGGTTTTAGCATGTTATAAAGTTCATAAAATTTTCATGAGTCCAAGGTCATGATTCTATATGGCTCATATTATGTAAAATCAAGAATGCTGCTGTGTAACCAAAAGACCTCTACAAAGGAAAGGAACCAAGAAGTAGTTATGCATCTTTTTAGGAGGGATATAAGTCAGTTATGGTTTTGTAACCTCATATATAATTTTATGTAGATATATAAGTGTGGTGTTCATATTTTAAATAAATGAAATTGATGTTATATAAAATTATCTGATAAGACTGTGCTTTGTGTATTACAAAATTCAATGTAATTAAGGTGTTTGAGAAGTGAAACTTTAAAGTGTCTTGTATAAAAATGCATATAATGAACTGGTAAGTTTATTATGAACTTATTTAATGAGTATTAATTATTTTTTAACCTTTGTTTTATGGAGACTTTGCTTGAAGCATTATGTAGACATATAGGGTAGTGTATACACAGGTAATATATATATATATATATATATATATATATATATATATATATATATATATATATATATATATATATATATATATATATATATATATATATATATATATATGGAGAATATTGAAAAGGATTTAGTCAGGAAATAAATAACTTGAGAAGTGTTAGAATAGTTTCATAAATTGTTTGGAATATAAAATATTTAGGCATAGTTTTTAACCTCTGTTTGGAGCCAAAAAAATGCATAAGAAAGCATTGGTAGATTGTGAGAGAGGAGATTGTTTGATTAGACAAAACAAGAACTTGGGAAATATTGATGAGAGGTTGTAAATTTGATGATTTATGATTGATATATAATTAATTAGGTCTTAAATATCCTAAAAAATTTGGATAGGATGATAAACCATTATTGAATTCCAAACTTTCAAGACAATGCTCTTACAGGCATTACAAACTATATATTTACATATTATGAGTGCAAGATTGATGTGAAAAGGGAGGAATAGAGGTATTGTATGGAGATATAAGGATTTATAAAGGTTTTAGAGTGTTATATAGACATATCTAATATTATTATGCATTTTAAAACCTTATACAAAATGTTTATGAGCAAATTTTAAGCTCTCAAGTTCTTAACAGGGTCTGTAAGCCCTAATCTAGGGTTTGATTTTCAAATTCCATTTTAAGGAGTTTCCACCATTAAAAGTACACCAATTTTGGTCAAAAGGAAGGTTTTTATGCAATATAATATATTTTTGAGTTTTAAATGTGTATAAATATGGAAAATCACATGTGGAGGTGACTATGTTGACATAGAGGTAGCATCAGCCTAATAGGGGTAAACAAAGAGCTAAAAGGGATTGTAAAGAGGTCTTCCAATGTGAGTTTCATCTTAAAATTTCACCAAGAGGTAAATATAAATATAGGGTATGTAAAAAATTTGGTATTTTCCCACTTGTATTTCTTACAAAGCCGTATAAATCAAATAAACAAAAAAAGGGCTACAAGGAGTGAAAATTGTGTAGATGGAAATAGAAATGATGGAGATAGTCATAAATGGGTAAAGAGTTATTATATGGGGATTATAATAATTATATATAATTAATATCCATAAAATAGTTAGGTGAAATTTATATCTTTGCATGGTGAATGGCTCCATAAGCCCATGCTTAAGGAAGTGATTCATTGATCAAGGACAAAGTGTGTTAAGCTCTGCATCATAATTGGTATAATATAAGGAAGGTAATAAGATAATATAAGGAGGATAATATGGTATATATAAGACAAATAAAACCTAATTCATCTCAGAGAATGCAACAGACCGTGGCAAATATGGTCATAGATTTGAGGAATATGCAAGCAAGAATGGAAGCTATGGAGATATCCAAAAGGAGAAGGGTTATAGCTGAAGATGAAAGTGATAGATAAGAAGAGGCTCATAGATTAGAAGAGGAATAATAAAGAGAAGATATAATATAAGAAATATTGATCAAATCCATGATGAAAATAGGCTTAAAACCAAAGTTAGATGTGGTAATGTATGAAGACAATCTCAATGTGGATGAATTGGTGGATTGGATTACATCCATGGACAAATATTTTGAGTATGAAAATGTGGATGACACCAATAAAGTTAAATTTTTAGTAAAAATATTTAAGGGACATGCTTCTTTATGGTGGGATGGAATCCAGGGAGGGGAGAAGAAAAAGAGGCAAGGTAAATATCCAATCATGGGATAGGATGGTGATGAAGATGAAGGGAAAGTTCATGCCCAAAGACTACCACACTCACTTGTTTAGGATATTGAAAAATCTAAAACAAAAGGATAATTTATTAAAAGAGTATACATAAAAATTTCATGGTCAACTATTAGAATAGGCCACTTGGAAGAGGATGATGAAAAGGCAAAAAGCTACCTAAATGGCCATAAGTTTTCCATTCAAGATGAGATCAGAATTCTGACTTTAAAAATGGTAGAAGAAGCTTATCAAGTAGCCTTGAAAGTTGAGGAAAAGTTGATAAGAGAACACACACAACATATAAGAGGAAGAGGCAAACAAATAAGAGGAAGAGGAGAGTATGAAATCAAGAATACATATCAAACCTATGAAGAAGGTGAAATCAATACACAAAGGCATGAGAAACAACCAAGAGGTGGTTATAGGGGTCAAAGGCCATACTATAGATGTGGAGATGAATATATAGGAAGAGGGACTAGTGGATTCATATACAAGTTCTTCAAGTGAAACAAGTATGCAGGTCATAAATATTGGGAGTGTCTAAAGGAGCAGCAAGAAAGAATTCATAGAAGTGAGAACAAAAATCAAGTGGTGTAGCCTACAGAGGAAGAAAGTGTTGGATCTACTTCACACTTTGAATAACTTGAAGAAGGAGAGCCACTCTTGATGAGGAGGACATTTATTAATCCACCAAAGGAGAAAGAACCTGATCAAAGGAAGATAATCTTTAGAACAACATGTAAGTCCCATGGTAAATGTTGTAAGATGATCATAAATTTAGGGAGTATAAGTAATTTAGTTTCAAATGAAATGTTAAGTAAGCTTGGCCTCAAAATATTACCACACCCTTCACCTTACAAAGTTTGTTGGCTTCAGAAGGGTCATCATGTGATTGGCAATGAATAATTTTTGGTGGATTTTTAGATTTTTACTTATAAAGATCAAGTCGTGTGTGATATCATTACAATGGATGTTGGTCATGTACTACTCAAAAGGCCTCAGTAGTTTGACAAGTCAACTAGTCATGTTGGGGTGAGGAACACTTACTCATTTGAATATAAGGGAAACAAGCACAAATTATTACCTCTGAAGAAGGATGATTAGATTGTTTGTGTCTACTCTAGTGTATTGATTACATGACACAAGGATTTGGTGAAACAGGCTAAAGATACAAATATGGATAAACATCCTAAGGATATTGTGGCAGCCCAAAGTGAGATGGTTGTACCTTTGATAAGTAAAAGTTTTTTAAGTATGTAAATAAGTTGTTACAAGTTTATCCCGACACTTGACAATAATTTCAAGTTTTGAATTCATATAAGGAATGGTAGACAAACTCAAATGCTTGAGATAGAGTCTTAGACAAAAAAGGAATGCCAATGAGTTGGGTAGTATGTAGCAGACCCATGATAGATAATCCAATGACTTACAAGATAACCATGTAAGAGTGACAAATCAGAGAAACGAGACATTAAAAATGAGCATGATATCCTTGCATATGAAGGGAATAGATAGAAATTATAATGGAGATGTATAACATCAAACTAAATGTCTACATAAACATATGGCATGAAAGGACCAAGAATAAGTTATACATGAAATGGAGTGGGCAGCATAAGAAGTATGGATGAAAGAAGTGTTGGGACCAACATACCCCATTCATTATAAATATTGGGACCCTTGAGAAGTCTTTGTATCCAAGTTTTAAAGAATTTGAACATTGAAGTCTTTAATAAAATTTGAAGATCATCCATTCTATTAAGAAACATGATTGTGTGATTTAATCTTTCTATTTTAGACTAACCATACTAATGAGTTGTGTGAGTCATTTTTTAGATTCCATGGTGGTCACCTAAGGGTTCTATGTTCAAAAATCCTGGGTGGCCCTTGATTCAAATTCAAATGTTGGAGGGAGCCAAGTTAGTGGGAACCAATTAAAAAGAATCTAAACAAGGGGTTTGCATGGGTTCAAGTCATGTTTTCATAACATAACTTGAACTCTTCTTTATTTTCTTTCCCCTTTCTTTTCCTATGATCCTTGGGTCTAATTTGATATAACTTTATGAGGTCCCTTTTTACATTTCCTAACTTAGCCCAGGTCACTAATACTAAGGCCCCAATAATCATCTTGACCTTAGCCTTAATAACTTATGCTAAGTGATTTTATTTATGTCCTTGAGTCTAATAATTATCTCCCTCACTCTTTCATGATCTTATGATAGATGCTTATTCATTGGATTTGATCAGATGGAGCATCCTAGCCAAAAGGATTTGGATTAAACAACATGTACCATGATAGATCAACAATAATCACTCACTCATTGGATTTGATCTACTGGTGCAATGCATGGGAGGAAAAGTGAAAAGGAGCATGAGGCACCAAGAGATGAATGCATGGTGATTTGATGATCAAACAAAAGTAAGAAAGGGGCCCACCTGATAAAGTCATATAATTAATGATTGTACCCCCCCACATGGATCAAAAACTATTACTAGCCTTCTGGATTTGATCCAATGGTGTAAGGCCTAGGTGGACTTTTCAAAGGCATCCTAGGCTCTTGAGAATGATGCGTGTCACATTTTCATTTGAACCACAACTGGCTAGGAAATCAAAGACAATCACTCACTCACAAGATTTAATCCAATGATGTGAAAGGATCAATGAATTTTCAAAAATATTTAAGCTTGACACATGGCCATTGCTTGACCAAGGTGACAACTAATAAAAGATACAAATCACGATAGGGATCTATGAAAATGCCAAGTGTCATGATTGCAAACCTAGAGATCAATAGACCAATAAAAGGGTGAGGACTTAGATTTCAATCAATAGATCATGCTAAGACTAGGATTTTGATCCTATGGCACAAAATAAAATAATCTTTAAAAATCTAACAACTAGTATTCAAATGATACTTATGAAAATTACCACAAAAAAGCCTAGAATGGTGGCACATAAATTCCATGTAAGCATAAAAGGACAAAATCAAAGATCTTGTAAACTCAAAAAGTCAAGGGTATAAATCAAAAGGGTCTCCATAAAATTCAAAGAATTCACGAAGGTAAATTTTGAATATCTGCTACCATTAATGATTCAAACCCTAAACCCTCTATAAGGAAGACCCAAATTGGTTCAATCAATTACAATTCAATCAAGATAACATAATTTTGATCCTAAGAACAAGTGATATAATAAGAACCCTTGGTAATCTAGTGTGAATAATTTAATTACATCAAAAATGGCTACTAGCAAGCAACAATTAAAGATGGAGGCTAAGCTTTACCTGACCTCTGATAGTGAAGGACACATTTTCAAGGATACAAAGCTAGATTTGGTGGACCTTAATGTCTATGGAATAAGGAGTTGGTTTGAATTGTTCTTCCTAGTGAACAAATTTCAGCCTATCTCCTAAGAATAAATGAGGAATGCCATAATGAATCAAAGGTATAATGATCTAGTTGTAATTCAAATGGCTGGTCTCCAACATGCCATGATGAAACTAGAGGTAATGTACTACATTGATGTCCTTGCACCCATCTTTTTTGATTGTAGGATAGATGGGGAATGGATCATTCAGGAGGGTAGTTCTAAAAGAGTGGCATACATATCTCTTATGGCCTTTAAAACCTATTATAAACTCCCCTTACCTTATCTCAACCTCCCTAACATGAGGAACTAGGCTAACACCCAAGACCTTAATTTAGTCCTTGCACCTTAGTTAGTCTAAGGACACCATGTCTTTAGAACCCTAGATGTCATGATTCTCATTGTCCAATTTAGGGAAGGCATCATAATATCCATGACCCTAATTAATCATGCCTTTGGTGCCCCTTCCACCACATATGTAAACAAATTTTGGGTGTCCTATATCCACTTCATGATAGAAAAGAATTTGACCCCTCCAGTAAGAGACATAATTAGCTTATTCTTGGCTAAGAAACTCATAGCCATCAAAAGATAGATATATAAGAAATTTTATATGATGTCCTCTCTATTATATTCCCTTCTGACCTCTGTATCCTTCCTTGGCATTAGGAACTATTCCCCTGATGGTAGAACCACAATTTCTCACCACTATTCCAAATTATACATATTCAAATATAGGAACCATATGCAATTCATCTATGATTGTGTTTTCCCAACCATGTATGAAGCCATCACAAGAGTTCCTATGCCAAGATTTCATCCCCTTATCAAGAGATAAATAGAAACCATGGGAGATGTATGGTATTATCTAGACTACAATTTTATTAGGATAGAGGGCATCCTAAACCAACCTTATAGGTTACCAGTCCATATCCCCATCAAGCTTTCCAAGCAAGAAATTGGCTTCCAAATCATATACGGTACAAACAAGGTTACAAAGAGAAGAGAAAAGGAAAAATATACCCCCTCCCATTAGATATTGAGAAGATTGTAATCAAAGATTGGAAGTAGTTGGAAATCATGATAACACAAGAATTCTTTTGATTTCCAATTAGATGACCTCAAAATGTCAGACCCTAGGGGTAGGGTGGTTAACCACATTAAGGAGAGAAAGGTACCTAAGATTGAATATGAACATAAGCTAGGTGTTGATGATGACATCTATATTAGAGTAAAGAATTTTGAAGAAGTGCTCTCTAGAATAAAAATCTACAATACCAAGTTGGAAAATAGATTGATCAAGGGAAACAACCGTACAGGGGAGATATGGTAGTTGCATCCCTTATAATATCATTTTTTACTTGGTCCATCTGGGACCACTTATGAGGATCCATCTGATCAAGGGTAGCCATATGAACCTCAACCCCACTAGTAGGATCCTCAAGTTTAATAACCTCAAGCTGAACAACCTAAAGATATAAAAGGCAAGGAGAAAGTTGGAGAACCAAGATTGGAATAGAGACTTGAGGAAGGTCCCTCACCTATAAAACTCCCACAAAGGCCTCCTTCTCCCATGGAATTTATTGACATGATATCCCTTGAGCCATAAGAGACATTGGAGGGTGCTTTCACTGATATAGCAACAACATATGGTTGAGATAGAGAAGGGGATCACTTTGAAGAAATAGGAAAGGAGTTGGTTCCATTAGAAAAGGAGAAAAAGAAATCAAAGTTGGCCTTAGTTCCTATGACTCCAAGGAAGAAGGCTAGGTTGACCTTTACTCACCCTACTAGTGAATTCAACCTCTTTAATGATGAGAATCCAATCTATGGACCACTCATCCTTAACTGGTTCATCTATGGGAAGTTGAAGAAGATCCCATCCCTCTCTCTTTCATAGGCCTTGACATAGATTGGCTTGACAATACATGATAACATCAAACCATGGATCAAGGATATAGTGGAAAAGTAAGAAGAGAGAAGAATACATATTTGACATATTTAGGGGGGATAGAAAAATGACACCCCAGGAGCCTTTGGTAGTCCAAGTAAGGAGGTACCTGAGCCGCCAAAGTTTAAGAGGATAGATACTAAAGTCCAATTCAACCTGGACATAATAGGATTGGAAAGGATCACCAAAAGGATATCCATGGTTAATCAATAAGAATTCACCTTTCAAATGGTGGAACCATTCATAGGGATAAACCCTATTAGAGGAAAAAAAATTGGAGAGGCTACCATCTATGGGAAGGATGTGGAAAGTTTAATTGAGGCTCAATCTCAGCTAGGGCTAGTGTCTAGGGTTTAGCGCAAAGAATTATGAACCTAAAGAAGGAGAAATAGAATTTTTAAACTCAATCAATTCTCTCAGTGCTATATTCTATGATTAAGATGCTTGAGGAGTCATTCCATGACATGTCCAGAGCACTAAAGTCTATGAAATTAAGGCAAGATGCACTAGAAAACTAAGCCACCTTAACCAAGGAGTTGGTTTCTCAATGGAATTTTTTTGAAGATAAGATTTCCCAACTTATTAATATCTAGGCTAGGAAGCGAATACCAAATTTTAAAGCCATTAGCATGAGGCACCTAAGTGCTCTTTTGGGAATTTTTGTAGAAAAGGTCCAAGCCTTGAGTGCTTGGCATACCAAAGTGGAGGAATTTATTGAGGAGGAAAAAGAGCTCATGGGAAGAATTGAGAAGGTCTTGGGAACTATGTTCAAGGATCCTACATAACCCACTATCCTTGGAATTATTAGCGATGAAGAATTCCAACATAGAGCCACTTTAGTGACTCAATAAATCAAGGGCAAAAGTCAAGGAAAATCAGGACAAGATAATAAAATAATATTAGACATGATATTCAATGCAGGGGAGAGGATTAATGAAGCCAGAAGCATTAAGGAAGATTTGGTTAGGAATGACAGATTCTGATGAGATAACTGATCTAGAAGAGGAACATATCACAAGGCCTACCATAGACTTAGGCTAGCGGATGAACAACATGAACGAGCTATGAACATCCTTCAATAGCAAAGGGCCCCACCCCTAACATCTTAATTATGGTTTACTTGAGAGGTGGCATATTATTTTATAAAGGCACATGCTAGTTTGTTAGCATGATTGCCTCTAGGTCAGCATCATTGTAAAAGACACATGTATTATAGTTTGTTTCAAAGACAACTGTCTTTATCTTTATACACCTATATTTTACACTAACTGGTATACCACCTGGCTCCTCTATAAAAGCATGTATTACCATTTGTAAAGGGAGATACTTCGAGCTATTTTTTGTACACTTATAAGAAATTAATACAAATATCAAAGAATTCTATAGGGATTATCCAAATTGATGTGTTTTGAATTGCTAAATTTATCAATTTCTTGTCTAAGTTTGAATATGAATAGTTTCTAGGAATACTAGGTTAAATCATTAATTACAGGGTTATTAACTTGTGTAATTCTAGGTTAGTTGAATGAAATTGAGTTTACTTTATTTTATTTTCTACGAAACAATGATGTGCATTAGCTACTAGACATGGTGTAAATTTTTTAAAGTAAATCCAATTCTTACTTGTATTGACATCCTATCTCCAAAATCAAGATTGGTTTGTAGTGAAATGTGAGCTTAGGATACTTTACATTATAAACTGGTTGAGATTATGCTTGGTAATAATTTTAACCTTGTCAATGTATTCATAATTAAATATCAAAAATCACCATTTCTTTCTTACTCTACCCTTTCCTTTTGCTCCTTCTTTGAAAAACTCACGCTAGTTTAGATACATTGTTCATAACCATTTAGTTTAGTCAGTGGTTCACATCAAAGCTAGTCTATCAAAATTAGCACTAGGATTCATAAGAGAAGGAACCAAGATGGCTCCTAACCATTAAATTTTATAAATATTAGGGAATATTCTACATTATTCTATTTCTATTTCACCATAGGCATCTTAATTGCCAAATACCTATAACTCATGCCTTGAATCCTTTGGATTCTAAAATGAGAAGTGTTATTTAAACACTAAGAGCACTTGTGGTACATTTAGAAGCATCAACTAGAAGATCTCCACTGGCACTATAAGGAGGGTGGTTAATACTAATTAGCCTAGAAGTAGTGTCATCTTTACACCTTTGTATAGATCTTTGATCCCAAGTGTAAAGATCTATAATCTTGGAGGTCTTTGGCATATCTTTATGCTTTATTAAGGCAAATATCATAGTCATTTGATAAATGATTGCTAATTTTGGTAAATATAAATTTGAATTTAAAGATTTATAGGTATTTAAAATTAGAATGACCTATTTTGATAAAAAAATAGCTGATCCCTTGTAAATTCTAATGCATCCTCGAGATAACTTTATATAAATTTGATGTTTTTATCATTTATTATGTAAATATTTATAGAATTAGATTAGTATGCATGTTTAGTCCTTGTTTCTTGTAAATATTAACTTGATGCACCATATTTCAAATAGAAAATTTCATCTTCAAGCTAGAATTGCCTAGGATTCACCCTAGACCACTCTTAGAAATAAGAGAGCCTTTACTTGAGCTACAGAGTCATTGACAAACCTGCTATGGTAAAGGTATATGAAGACCTTCCAAGCCCTTACCCACTTCTCTTATTCAAGGGACCATTTCATTAAAACCACATCCAAGTATGGGTTGGCTAGGGAGTTACCCCATTAATGTACAAGGGATACTCCATGATTTACCATGTAATTCTAAAAAATATTTGCCCATATTTATTCCTACTGGTGTTGTAACTATGGAAGAACATGTTAAGTATTTTAAAGCTACTTTGAGGTTATAAAATGTCATACATGAGGATGTAGCATGTAGATTATTTACCTTTACTTTCAAGGAACAGCCTATGAATGGTTTTTTAATTTCCCTGATGACTGCAATACCTCATAGAATAATTTCAACACCATTTTCATTGATCAATTTAGTAATATTATTAGTCCTTGTGTCATTTATCATCAATTCACAACCATCAAAAGAGATGCTAGTGAGCCTATAAGATCTTTCAATGCTAGATTCTAAAAAATGTATAGCAGGACTATGGAACCTTACAAACCTAATGATATTCTAGCCCTAGAGACTTACAAGGATGCATTAGATCCTATGACTTATGTATTCCTAAAGATATCTATCCTAGTTATAGCTTCATTAGCCCAAGCCTATTCTGAGGTAGTGGTTATTAGTGATCAAATCAGCCATAGGGCCCAATGGCCTACTCCATCCCTAATGTTAACCCATAAATGCCTGCTCTGAACCTTTTTCCAAATAATAAACAAAACACCCCAAATCTTAATTAGATCCCAACCCTGAACATACTACCTACTAGTCACATTGTTCCTAACCAAAATTTGGGATTCTTGAGTCATGAAGCTACTAATGGGTCTTCTACTAATGATCAAAAGGCCTTAATACCAATTTTTGGTACGAGCAATAATTAGGTCCACAATTTTGAGACCCCAAGGAATGAAAATGAATCTTTATTGAAAATGGTCCAAAAGCTCAACACTGATTTCCTTTACTTATAAAAATAAGTTGGTAATACTGGTGGAAGTTCTAGAAGGAACTTTACTTTCCAAAAGTTTAGCAAACTAAGAAATAGGTTTCACAATGATATCTTATATAACAACAACAAGACTAATGAATCCACTACTAGTAATAAAACCATGGACATTAATCTCACAAACATTGCCTTTCTTGACTACTATAGGGTGCATGCTATTGTTAAACATGGTGAGATTAATTGCATTGAATTTTGCAAAGACTTTGAAGCTTTTTAGGAAGAACTAGATACATTTGAAGTGGTCCCTAACAAGGATAATGCTATGAATTCTTCTAGATCCAAGTCTTTAGACCAGGTCCATATGGTACAAACCTTCCAATTCCCTTTCTAAAAAGATAATGAACTTGGGAATATTCTTGAAGAGATTCAAGCATTCCAATAATTCTTGAAGACATACCCTCTAATAAATAGGGAACAAAAGCAACCCTTGACCACTTCAACTCTTCCTAATAACTATGGGACCCATCCTGACACTACTTTGAGGAATGATATTGAACCACCCAAAGGAAGTTATTCCAAACCTAGTATGGATTCACCAAGTAAGACTAGATACAACATTGTTGAAGACGTGAATAAAATCAAGGCCAATATTACATTGTATGAGTTAACTCAAATTACTAAACAAAGAGACTTATTGTTAGAGTCTTTATCTAAGAAACCTGGGAAACCACCTAGAGTTAATAGTGTAAATGTGACCATGAAAGTAACCAAAGTAGAATCCCCCCATTCCTTCTCACAGTCAGGATATTTGGTAAAAACCTCCACAATTGCCTTCTAGATTCTGGGGCTTCAACCAATATCATGCCTACAAGAATTTATGAGCAACTAGGACTGACTCCAATCAAGTTTGATAGGTGGTTACCCAATTATACAAGTCAAGGGTCAGAGTCATTAGGGAATTATTAAATGTACGCATGTAATTGGTGAGTGAACCTAGAGTACAATAATTTATTAACATTAAAGTAGTGGACATTCCCAATGCATATGGACCCCTTTTAAGTAGAGAATGGACTAAGGATCTGAATAGATATATGTCTATTGATTGTTCACACCTATGGCTATCTTTGAAAGGTATCCTAAATCAGATAAGAGTGGAAAGAGAACCAAGGATAAAATACATGATAACTAAGTACAATGCTATTAATGAGAGGGTGAAATTACTTGATTATGACTTAGGGTTTTTCACCTTAGAAGCTGATAGCTTAGATGATCCAAAGGACATGGAACCTCCTTTTGGGTTATGTAAATTGCACTTTTATGGTGATAGATGCAAGGCTAGATCAGGTGTTGGCATTATCTTAACTGATCCCACTAGAAAAAGGTAACATGCCTCTTATATACTTTAATTCCCCTACACCAATAGTCTTACTGAATATGAATCTCTCATCCTTGGTTTGTAATTTGATATCAAGAATAAAGATAAGGAACTACTAGTTCTTGGTGACTCTAAACTAGTGGTCAACCAAGTTAGGAGTAGGTACCGATGTAAACTCTCATACCTTAAGAAGTATAAGTTTAGAATTTGGGACCTGATTGAGTCTTTTAATGCTTTCAACATCACCTCCATTCCCAAGAAAACCAAGCTACAGATGAGTTGGAATCCACTACAAAAAATATCATGCCTAATCTAGACTCCCTTGATTTCAAGATTAAAATGGTCCCATGTCCATCAGTGCCTAATAATGTTAATCATTTCTAAATCTTTAATGATGACCAATAGATATTAGATTTCTTAACAAATTATAGGGCATTTGAGGTCCATGTCATTGATGAAGCTAATGAAAATTCAACCAAAGGGAATACCTTTGATAATAAGGTCATTCAATTGAATGAAAAGAAACCCTAAGGGGATGATTACTCTAGAAAGATGGTTTGATCAAAACAAGCTAGCTGATGTTTCCAAAATTCCTAAGGTGAGTGGAAAAGATTTCTATACTATGAATCTAGGGCTCCAAGAGAAACCCCAACTGGTGAATGTTGTAAAGGCTTGTATAAATTTTGAAAATGAGAATCCAAAGAACTCCTTACTAAGTACAAGGATGTTATAACATGGTCTTATGATGACCTAAAGATCTTTGATCCAAGGGTCATTACCTATACCATACCCCTCAAAGAAAGTTTTAAAACTTTTAGATAGAAACAAAGACTAGTAAACTCCTTACTGGAGCCTATGATATTCAAAGAGGTTAAAAGGTTATTAGATGCTAGGATAATCTTTCCTATTAGACATTCAACTTGGGTGGCCAATTTAGTGCCAATTAAGAAGAAGAATGGTGAGATTAGGCTCTATACTGACTTTATAAATTTAAACAGAGCATCAAAGAAGGACAATTATCCTCTCCCTTCTCTTGATCAGGTAATTTAAACTATTTTAGGTTTAGCCATGATGTCCTTCCTGGATGGATTTTTAGGCTATAACCAAGTACTGGTTGATAGAGAAGATAGGATGAAGATAGCCTTCACAATAAAGTGGGGAACCTTTACTTACAAAAGGATGCCCTTTGGACTAATCAACATAGGAGATAACTTATAAAGAGCCATGGACCATGCCTTCCAAGGTATAATCAATAAGTGCATCATCATTTATATAGATGATCTAATAGTTTTATCTAAAAATAGGGAAGATCACTTCATGCACTTGCAATAAGTTTTCAAGAGATGTAGAAGGTATGGCATTTCCTTAAATCCAAGAAAAGCATATTTTGTGTAACTAAAGGTAAACTATTAAGACATGTTATAACCAAATACGACATCTCCATAAAGCCTAAACGAGTGGAGGCCATATCTAGAATTGAAGTCCTGAATAGTAGGAAGGAACTAAAGTCATTCTTTGGCAAAATAAAATTTAACAGTTCATTTCTAGTTTTAAAAAAATTATCAATCCATTAAATGACATTCGCAAGAAGGATGCCAAGGTAATTTGGAATGAAGAATCCAAAAAGGCATTTAGTGACATCAAATAATCCATTGGCTAAGCCTTGGTGATTATAAGTCCATATTTATCAAAAGATTTCTACTTTTACTCTTTTACATCTAACCACACTATGACTACTGTATTAGCTCAAAAAATTAAAGGGTGTGACCACCCAATAGCCTTCATGAGTACTAATTTTAATAATTTTGAACTAAACTATTCCATTATTGATAAGTAGACATATGCACTAGTAAAGGCTGTAAAGAAGTTTAGGCACTACATCCTCAGAAATAAGGTGTATACTATTCTACCTGACCCTATCTCTAAGCTTATGTTGAGTCAAAATGAGTTAGGAGAATGTAGAGGTAAGTGGATGTCAATTTTATAGGAATATGACTTGGAGATGAAGTAGCTAAGTTGGTAAGGTTCCAAGGTTTGATTTAGATGATTGCTAATACTAGCCATAGGCTAAGTATCATGCAAGTAGGCCAACATAGTTTTCAAAAAAATGAATGGTATGATTCAATCATACACTTGCTAACCAATGGTACTTGTCTTGTAGGTATATATAGGGATAAAAAGAGAGTCTTGAGGCTTAAGGTAGCCCACTACCTAATCAAGGATGAAATCTTATTCATAAGGTAGTTTAAAGGAATCTACCTAAGATGTTTTTCAAAAGAATATTCCACCCAAATTATGGCCACATTTCATGAAAATCTAGGCAATGGACATCCCTATGGAAGAATTACAACTCACAAAATCCTAAGGGCTGGTTGTTATTGGCCTACTATCTTTAAATATGCTCACCATCATGTGAGAGAATGCCACTCATGTCAAATATTCAACACTAAAGAGCCAAAGGCAACTATGCCTCTACAACCAGTCATGGTTGACAAACCATTTGCAAAATGCGGTCTAGACTTTATTGAAGTAATCAAACCTAATTCATCTAAAGGTGACATATAGATATTGACTACCACAAATTATTGCACTAGATGGACTGAGGTAGTGGCCACCAAGCAATGTAGGATGGAATAAGTGATCAGTTTCCTAGAGGATGACATATGTACTAGATTTAGGACCCCAGTCTCTCTAGCATGTGACAAAATACTTGCATTCATTTCAATGGAGATGACTAAATGGGCTTATGATAATGGTATTATGCTCAAGTTTACCTCTAATCACTATCCCCAGGGGAATGGTGTTTTTGAATCTATAAATAAGAACGTAATGAAGGCAATCAAGAAGTCTATAGTGTTAAGCATGAAATATACTAAGAGGGGGGGGTGAATTAGTATATTATATATCTTTTACTTAATCTGATTTCTTTTCTTTAACCACTTAATCACACATTCAAGATATACAATAAAATTAAAAAAATAATATGTGCCACATAAGAGAGAGAGATACTAGATTTTTATGTGGAAACCCAAAGTGGGAAAAACCACAAAGAAGAATCTCAATTATATGAATGAGCACCAACTCAAACTACAAAATTTGCAAGCACCAACTTGTAGGATCACCAACACAACAACTATTTGTGAGCACCAACCCACAGGAGCACCAACCCCTCTTGTGTATAAAACACAACTATCTCTCAATGTTGCTTCCTCAATAAATGATAGAACTCTATAATATCTCCTACTTTTCTCTCTTTAAAAAAAAAATAAAAACCATGCACACTCTTGCATATTACAAATGGCTTCTCAAGCCTTTATTTATAGCTTTCCAAATGACCTTTTACATTCACACTTTGTGGCCCTTCAATCCTCATGGAAAATGGTGCCAAACTTTCATGACCCTTCATATCTTTGCATTTGAAAAGTCACATGGTGACCCTTCATAAGCAAATGCATCCTTTCCTCTTTTGTCTTTATCTTAGTGACTTTTCATATTCCTCAAAGTGTCCCTTCATAGAAAAATGCACCATACCCTCTTTTTTCTTCATATGGTGACTCTTGGAATTCCTCAAGATGACTCTTCTTGAGAAAATTCATCCCATTCCTCTTTTGTCTTTACCTTGTGACTGTTTGACTTCTCCATGGGCCCTCTTTTGACTTATATGCAACCAAAAATATATTTATTAATATTAAATAACTATTAACACACATTAGCCAAGATATGAATATTTAAAACACCATTAAATGCAATGGGGCCTTTATCACTAATACAAGACCTTTGACATTAATGGTAATATTTACAATAATCTCCCCCTTTGTCATTGATGGAAACCTCAAACTGAAACTGCCACATCCTAAAACTTGAACTACACATACCAACCTACACATACTACCATCTAAAAAACATACAGTAACTCCCCTTACTATAGCAACTTGTACCTGTTCCCTATACCTATTTCTACACCTATTTATATACCTATACCTATACTTATTTCTATTCTTCTCCCCCTTTGACATCAATTGAAAAGGGCCTATCTTGGAGCTAACACTTAGCTTCCCCTTAACTGATGCTGATCCTTAATGGTAGGAAGTAAAATAAATTAATCCCAACTTCTCCCACAAATACTCAAAAGTGTCTTTTGGTAGTGCTTTTGTGAAAATATCTACAATCTACTCTGTAGTACTGATATATTCCATCTTAACCTATTGATCTACAACCTGCTCTCTCAAGAAGTGATATCTAATTGGAATATGTTTTGTTCTTGAATGTATCACTAGATTATTTGAAATAGTAATAGCACTTGTGTTGTCACAAAAAATGAAAATAGGTTCATCATATTTTACCTTGATATATTCTAAAGTTAGCTTCATCCAAAGTACTTGAGTACAACATAATAACACTAGAATATATTCTACTTCAGCTATAGAAAGTGATACTATTTTTTTTATGCATAGCCATGATACTAAGCTATCACTAAGAAAGAAATCTCTTCTATGTGTACTATTTTTTTCATCCAAGAAACTTGCCTAATCTGAATCTGTATAAGCAACCAAAGTGAAATCTCTGCCTGTGAGATACCACAATCCATAATCCAATGTCCCCTTGATATATTTAAATATTATCTTCAACTAAACATGACTATCTTTTGGAGCTGACTGATATCTTACAACTATACCTACTGCATGTATGATGTCTAGCCTTAATGTTGTCAAATATGAAATACTACCAATCATAGATCTATACAAAGATTGATTTATAATAGGTGAATCTTCATCCTTGCTCACTTTATTTCCTATAATCATTGGTGTGCCAATTGGTGCACAATCCTCAAAAATAAATTTCTTCAATATTTCCTTGTAATATTTACTTTGAGATATGAAAATTCCTTTATTTGACTAAAATATTTGGAACTCTAACAAAAATGACATTTCTCTAAGCATAGACATCTCAAATTCTTTTTACATATTTTAAAAAAATTCTTTTGTCATCTTTTTAATGTTTGTTCTAAAAATGATGTCATCAATATAGACCACAACAATCAATTGATGCTCACCTTCTATTTTGATGTAGAGATTACTGTCAGCAAATCCTCTCTTGAAGCCTTGATTCTACAGGTACTTATCAAGTCTTACATACTAAGCTCTGAGAGCTTATTTCAATCCATACAGTGCTTTCTTCAATCTACATACATGGCTACTAATATTTGAGAGAATAAATCCCTAAGTGTGCTCAATGTAGACCTCTTCTTCTAAATTCCCATTTAGGAAGGTATATTTGACATCCATCTAAAATACTTTGAAATTTTTAAACATTACATAAGCAAGAAACATTCTAATAGCCTCTAGCCTTGACACTAATGCAAAATTTTCTTCAAAACCTATTCCCTCAATTTGAGCATATCTTTTACATACTAATCTTGCTTTATTCCTGGTCACTTCTCTATTTTCATTCAAATTATTTCTATAAAACCATTTTGTTCCTATCACATTGTGATGTTTTGTTCTAGAAACTAATTCTAAATTATCATTCTTTTCTATCTAATTTAATTCTTCATCTATTGCCTTAACCCAATGATTATCATGTCTAGCTTCTGAAAAAGTTCTAGGCTAAATTTTGGATAAGAAAGAGAAATTAGCTTGCTAGATTCACTTACCATCATTATTTAGGTGTAAATTCCTTCATTTATGTCTCTGATGATGTCACTTTCATTATGATTTCTCTGGACATATTTGGATGGGGTTATGGTGTCCTTTTTTTCCTTCTTCTCATCTTCATCTAATTCTTCAAAGTCTTCCTCTTCAATGATTTTAGGAATGTCTACTAGATCACTAATTATTTGTGTTCCATCTTCTTCTATCCTGACACTTGCACTTTCAACTATTTTCTTGGTTATTTTGTTATAACATTTATAAGCTTTACTTTTACAAGAATAACCAAGAACTATACCTTCATCTATGTTGGATTCAAACTTACCAAGTTTTTTATTGATTCTTTTTATGAAGCATATGCTACTGAAAACTCTAAAATAATCAACTATTACTAGTTTATCTTTCTATAGCTCATAAGGAGTCTTTTCACTATTGACCCTCAATAATGCTCTATTATGATTATGCACTACTATATCAACTGCTTCTCTCTAATATTTATTTGGTATCTTAGATTTATTTAGCCTTATCTTTTCCATCTCTCAAACTAATTTGTCTCTCCATTCAACTACTCCATTTTGTTGTGGAGCTTTGGATTCTAAATAATGTCTCTTTATTCCATGGTCTTCACAAAACTCAATAATTTGATTTGACATGAATTCTCCTCCTTGATCTGATCTTAGACACTTAATCTTCAAACTAGTTTCATTTTCAACTAATGCTTTGAATGCTTTGAAATGTCTAAAAGCTTTTTATTTTTTATTTAAAAACATTACCCAAGTCTTTGAAAAATCATCAATAATCAACATGAAATATTTCTCACCTTGAGTACTTTGAGTTCTCACAGGTCCACACAAATCAGTGTGAACAAGCTCTAATATCTGAGTGGTTGAGTACTCTTTTGTTTTGAACTACCTTCTAGCATGCTTCCCATGCTATCAAGGTTCACAAATCATGTTGTATGGCTTTGGAATCTTTGGAAGATTTCTGATTACTTGCTTCTTGATGATGTTGACAAGATTGAAAAAATTTGTGTCCCATTCCCTTGTGCCATAGAAAACTTTCTTCAATCTGACTTAAACAACATCTTTGACCTTTGATGTCTAATAACATATACAAATTATTGATTGTTCTCTGAGCATATGCAACCAACACATCTAATTTTTTCCCCCTAATTTCATAACCTTATGCATAAAACTTTAGTGTGTGACCCTGATCACACATTCTACTTACACTAAAAATATTATGCTTAAGACCTTCTACATATAAAACATTTTTAGTTTTAGTTCTACCATTATCCAAACCTAGTGTACCTTTTCCAACAATTTTGGTAGTATTATTATCTCTGAATTTCACTGTGCCACCATTGATCTTCTTCAAGGTTATGAACTTGCTCTTGTCTCTTTTCATGTGCCTCGAACATTCACTATCAATGAACCATGATTTTTCTTCATTTCTTGCATGCAAAGCTATCTGTACCAACATAGACTTTTTAGGTTATTTTTTTTGCCATGAGCTTGTCTGAACTTTTTTCTTGATGAATAGAGCTTTGAAACTTTGGTCCTTCTTGATTGACTCAAACATGCTTTTACAATACCAAGCTATATGTCCAAATTTGTTACACTTATAACATATTATGGCCTCTTCATTAAATCCTGATATAGGAGCAAAATAGTTGTGGCTTCTACTTTCCTCTACATGAGTTTCCTTCTCCTTATTTCTAAAATTGTTAGCCCTTTTTTGACATTATATTTTCTTATGACCATATCTATTACAATAAAAAATACTAACCATAAAAATAAGACCTATTTGTGTATCTTTGACTTGTTTCTTTTTGTAGCTCTATTCTTTCTAGCCTTATTTATTTGACATGTCCTCTGTATTCTTAACTTCTTCCCTTTTTATTTCCTCTTTTGTAAGAGCTTCAGCATAGCTCTTTCCTTTTTCTATGTTAATCTTGTTTGTGAAAGTAGTGGCCTCCCATTTCTCTTTTTCAAATCTGATACCTATTTTATCTGACATTAATCTTTAACTTTCTAATATCTTATTCAACATATTAGTGTTATTCTCATATTTTGAATCATTGGATGCTCTATCATTGATTGTTTTATTTATTTTCTCAAGACCTGATTTTAAAGAAGAAATTTCAATAACATACATTTCACATTCTTCACTTACTTTTTGAAACTATGCCGTTAGATATTTTTCATTATTCTTGTCTTCTTCAAAGTGTGCTTGTAGATCTTCAATTGTTTCCTTTGACTCTTTTTCATTTTTCTTGATCTAGAGCTTTAATCTTTGATTCTTCTTCTTAAAAGATTTTAACTCTTCTAAGGCACAAATGAGTTCTTCTATATTCACTTCAACTTCATCCTATTATTCTTCTTGATCATCTATACTTTTGCTTGTGGAGGCATCTTCTTGTATGACCATGAATAGAATCTCTTCTTCTTTTGAATCACTGACTCCACTATCTTTGGCTGAGCTAGGATATTTAGAATACAATATATTCTTTTCAAATCCCTTCTTGAATTTTCCTTTGAAATTATTCTTGTATGTAGACTTTCCTTCTTCATTGTCACCATTACCCTTATCTGGGCACTTAGCTATAAAATGTCCAATCTTTCCACAATTAAAATAGTTAAAAGGTAATTTTTCTTGATATTTATCTATGCTCTTTTTTGACATGCGAATGAATAGAGCTCCGTTGTCATCTTCATCATCACTAGAACTATCACTTGATTCTTGAATCTTAGCCTTCTTTTTCTTTGATGTCTTGAAAGCAACCTCTCTCTTTGAGGGTTTCTCTTATTTAGTTTGAATCTCATATGTCATAAGAATACCATAGAGCTCATCCATCTTTAGCTTGGCTAAATTCTTCATCTCTTCAATTGTTAAAACTTTTGCATCATATCTCAATGGTAGATATCTCAAAAAATTTTATACCATAATTGATTCTTCTAACTTTTCTTCAAGACCTTGAATCTGATTAACTATTTGATCAACCCACAAAAGATAACTTGCTATATTTTCTTCATCTTCCATCTTAAAACTCTCAAACTATCTTTTGAAAGTCTGAAGCTTAGCTTGCTGAACCTTTCCATCACCTTTGTAAATATTCTCAAGTTTTACCCAAGTTTCATGAGTAGATTTACATTTCATAACTTTAACAATTTCTAATTCACATAAACCACATAAAATATCATTTAAAGTTTTATCATTATTTTTGCTTGCCTTCTTTTCTATCGAAGTAGTTACAAGTGTCTGTGGCTCTTCATATTCCTCCACCACTACTTTCCAAATGTCAAATCCAAGGGTCATTAAATAAGTCCTCATCCTTATGCTCTAAAAAGCATAATTTTTTCCATCAAATAAAGGTGCCTTATTTGTATAAAAATTCCCATGTGATTTAATTGTCGTGTTTTCCTTGATCTACCTTCAAGCTATACACATTTTTTAAAAGGACCCTACTTTGATACTAATTGTTAAGCATAAAATATACTGAGAGGGGGGGGTAAATTAGTATATTATATATCTTTTACTTAATCTGGTTTATTTTATTTAACCAATTAATCACACATTCAAGATATGCAATAAAAATGAAACAATGATATGCACCACACAAGAGAGAGATAGAGGCAATAGATTTTTACGTGGAAATCTAAAGTGGAAAAAACCATGGAGAACAATCTCAAGTATATGAATGAGCACTAAATCAAATTACAAAGTTTGAAAGCACCAAATTGTAAGAGCACTAACCCCTTTGCCAAGCAACAACACAACAACTATTTTTGAGCATGAAACCACAGGAGCACCAATCTCTCTTGTGTATAAAACACAACTATATCTCAATGTTGCTTACCCAAAAAATGATAGAACTCTACAATATCTCTTACTTTTCTCTCTTTGAAAACAAATACAAATCATGAACTCTCTTGTATATTACAAATGGCTTCTCAAGCCTTTATTTATATATTTCCAAATGACTTTTGGCATTCACCCTTTGTGACCCTTCAATCCTCATGGAAAATGGCACCAAACTTGCATGACCCTTTGTATCCTTGCATTTGAAAAGTCACCTGGTGACCCTTCATAAGCAAATGCATTATTTCCTCTTTTGTATTTATCTTGGTGACTTTTCATATTCCTCAAATTTTCCCTTCATGGAAAAATATGCCATACCCTCTTTTGTCTTCATATGGTGACTCTTGGAATTCCTCAAAATGATTCTTCATGAGAAAATGCATCCCATTCCTCTTTTGTCTTTACCCCATGACTCTTTGACTTCTCTATGGGCCCTCTTTTAATTTATATTAAACCAAAAATATATTAATTAATATTAAATAAATATTAACACACATTAGCCAAGATATGAATATTATAAACACCATTAAATGAAATAGGGCATTTATCAACAATACTAGACCTTTGACATCAATGACAATATTTCCAACATGCAAAACATAAACTTAGAACTTGGCATAAACTACTTAAATTTTCACTCTGGTTTGATAGAATAAGGATCAAATAAGCCTTGAAGGCTTCTTCCTTTTGATGGTGTATGGTTAGGAGCCCATTTTTCCCATCACTCTCAAATTGTTTACTTATAAATTTATGCAAGAATACATGGAAGATAGTCAAAAGCATGCCACTTCTAGGATATTAGACATAATTTAGATGGAAGATGATATATTATAGGCTTTTTTTGATTTCAACAGACACCAAGCCATGATGAAGAGATGGTTTGACAAAAGGTTTAAAGTCAAAGTGTTCAGGTAGGGAGACTTAGTCTTCCTTTGGGACAAAGCATCTGAACCCAAAGGTAAGCATGGTAAATTCACACCCCTATGGATTGGTCCATACCAAACTATAGAGACATTGGGGAACAAAACCTTTAAGCTAAAATATTTATAAGGGGCAAAGTTTATATTTCTTATTAATGGGCAATACATCAAGCACCACTTCTTTGCCGCCCCTCCTAGGGTCTTCATGGAGTAAGATGTAAGGTGATTAGATTAGAGGAGGTAGGTTAGTTAGTTTTCTTTGAGCATATTTTATTTTCTATCCTTGGTTTATATATATGTTTTTTCATATTTATTTGGTTTCCTTGTTTTGCTTTTTTCCTTCTATTGTGTGTTGCTTGTTCATTGTTTTCCTTAATTTTAAGATGTCTTTGGAGACATCCTTGGGCCTAAAAGTTATGAAATTTACTCAAGATGTGCCCTAATTATTAATGAAGGTATGAACCCCATAAAAAGGCAACCATGGTCCTATAAACTAGCATTATGTTATAGCTTAGCAGAACTGAGTATACATAGGTGGAGAGAAAGCCATTCCATGAGACCTAAGTTTTGACCTTGGATCCATGTAATAAACACCCTTGCCTAAGACAAGAGTTACAACCCTAATTTATCCTCCTAAAATCAAATATTTGACCAAATATAAACCTAGATATCTTAGTTCCCAACCTTATTAAAAGCATAAAGATCTAAAAATACAAAAAAAGAATAAGAATAAGAATACAAGGCAAAAATTAAAGCTTTCATATAAAGGTGATTCAGGAAACCTCCATTGGGGATATGGGTGCCTAGTTGGTAATGGAGCAAGGACATGAGTGGAGCCAAAGGTATCTCTATCTGGGCTGTAGATGCTTGGCTATCAGCAGAGAAATGCCCAAGCCTTCCCCAAGCAAAACTATGAATCATGATAAATGTTCAAGGTACCTTAGGTCAGTATAACTAATTGAAGGTAGGAGGCTAATGATTGCTTCTTGAATCCCATGGAAAATAATAAGTGGAATCAAATCACACAAACATCTTAGGTATGTCTTGATGTTTGACCTTAAATCTACAAGTGCAAGGTTTGTTTCAACCACAATTGGATCTAGATGGTAGTTTCTTTTATCAAGTGGAATGAGGACCTCAATGTTTATCTAAACCTAGAGTCTGGAAATTATAACATATTGATATGTTTCCCCCTATAAGTTACCATTTTTTGGGACCAACATACCCCCATTCATTATAAAAATTAGGACCATTGAGAAGTATTTGTATCCAAGTTTTGAAGCATCCAAACATAAAAATATTTAATAGAATTTGAAGATCATCCACTCTATTAAGAAACATGCTTGTGTGATTTAATCTTCCTATTTTAGACTAACCATACTAATGAGTTGTGCAAGTCATTTTGCAAATTTCATGGTGGTCACCCAAGTGTTCTATGTTTAGAAACCTTGGGTGGCCCTTGATTCAAATTCAAATGTTGGAGGGAGTGAAGTTGGTGGGAACCAATTAAAAAGAATCTAAATAAGGGGTTTGCATGGGTTCAAGTCATGTTTTCATAACATAACTCAAAGTCTTCTTTATTTTCTTTCCCCTTTCTTTTCCTATGTTCCTTGGGTCTAATTTTATATAATTTCATGAGGTCCCTTTTTACATTGCCTAACTTAGCTTAGGTCATTAATACTAAGGCCTCGATAATCATCTTGACCTTATCCTTAATACCTTATGATAAGTGATTTTATTTATGTCTTTAGGTCTAAGAATTATCTCCCTCACTCTTTATAGAATCTTATGATTGATGTTTGTTTTCTATATTTGATTAGATAGAGCATCCTAACTAAAAGGCTTTGGATTAAACAACGTGCACCATGATAAATAAATGACAATAGCTTGCTTGCTAGATTTAATCCAATGACATGATGTGTGGGAAGAAAAGTCAAAAGGAACATGAGGCCCTGAGACATGGATGCATGGTACTTTGATGCTTAAATAGAAGTAAGAAAAGGGCCCACCTAATAAAAGAATCCAATTAAGGATCATAGCCTCCTTCAAGGATTGATGACTATTGCTAGCCCACTAGATTTGATTCAATGGCATGAGGCCCAAGTGGACTTTTCAAAGTCATCTTAGGCTCTCAAGAATGAATTATGTCACATTTTCATTTGAAACATGACTGTTTAGGAAATCAATGATAATCACTCACTCATGGGATTTAATCCAATGGTGAAAAAGGCTCGATGAATGTTTAAAACTCCATGAGATTGAAACATGGATAGTGCTCGACCAAGGTGATAACTGATAAAAGATACACAACACAAGAGGGATTTATGAAAATACCAAGTTTCATGACCATAAACTTAGAGATCAATGAAATAATAAAAGGGTGAGGACTTAGATTTTAATTCATGGATCATGCTAAGACTAGGATTTTGATCCTATGGCATGAAATAAAAGAAGCTTTAAAAATCCAATGGCTAGTATTTGAATGACACTTATGAAAATTTCCATGAAAAGCCTAGAATGGTGCCACATGAACTCCATATAAGCATAAAAGGAAAAAATAAAATATCTTCTAAACTTGAAAATGCAAGGGTATAAAGTAAAAGGGCCTATATAAATTCAAAGCATGTATGAAGTTAAATCCTAAATATATCCTACCATTAATGCTCTAAACCCTAAACCCTCTATAAGGAAGACCCAAATTGGTTCAATCAGTTATAGTTCAATCAAGATAACATAATTATGCTCTTGAGAACAAGTGTTATAATAAGAACCCTTGGCAATCTAGTGTGAACAATTCAATAACATTAGAAATGGCTGATAGTAAGTAGTAATTGAAGATGGAGGTTGAGCTTTACCTAAACTCTAATAGTGAATGAAGGATTTTCAAGGATACAAAGCTAGACTTGGTGGCCCTAAACGTTTATGGAGTAAGGAATTGGTGAAAATTTTTTCTTCTTGATGAAAGAATTATAGCCTATATCTTAAGAAGAAAGGAGGAATGCTATAATGAATCAAAGGTATAATGACTTGGTTACAATTCAAATGGTTGGTCTCCACCATGCCATTATAAAACTAGAGGTAATGCACTACATTAATGTCCTTATACCCATCTTTGTTGATTTAAGATAAATGAGGAATGGATCATTCAGGAGGATAATTCTAAAAGGGTGGCATACATCTCTCATATGGCCTTTAAAACCTATTATAAGCTCCCCTTACCCCATCTCAACCTCCCTAACATGAGGAATTGGGCTAACGCCTAAGACCATAATTCAGTCCTTGCACCCTAGTTAATCTAAGGACCCCATATCTTTAGAACCCTAGATGGTATGATTCCCATTATCCAATTTAAAGAAGGCATTAGAATAGCCATGACCCTACTGAATTGAGCCTTTGGTTCCCCTTCAACCATATATGTAAATAAAGTCTGGGTGTCTTATATCCACTTTATGATAGAAGAAAAATTGACCCCTCTAGTAAGAGACCTAATTACCTTCTTCTTGGCTAAGCAATTCATATCCATCAAAAGATAGATCTCTAAGCAATTCTATATGATGTCCTATCTATTTGATTCCCTTATGGCCTCTGTATCCTTCCCTAACATTAGGAACTAGTCTTTTGATGGTAGAACCATAATTTCTCACCACTAATCTAAATTATACATATTAAAGTATAGGAACCATATGTAATTCATCTATGATTGTGTTTTCCTAACCATATATGAAGCCATCACAGGAGTTTCTATGCCAAGATTGCATCCCCTTATTGAGATATAGATAAAAACTATGGGAGATGTATGGTATTATCTAGACTACACTATCATTAGGATAGAGGGGATCCTAACCCAACTTACAGGTTATAGGTCCATGTCCCCAACAAGCTTGTCGAGCAAGAAATTACCTCCCAAATCATCTAGGGTGTGGACAAAATATGCAAAGAGAAGATAAAAGGCCAAATCCACTCCCTCTCATTGGATATTGGGAAGATTATAATCAAAGATTGGAAGCAATTGGAAATCATGATAACACATAGGAATTATTTTGATTTACAATTGGATTACCTTAAAATATGGGACCCTAGGGGTAGGGTGGTTAACCACATTAAGGAGAGAAAGGTCCCTAATATTGAATATAAACATAAGCTAGGTGTCAAAGATGGCATATATATTAGAGCAAAGAATTTTAAAGAAGTTCTCTCTAGAATAAAAAGCTACAATATCAAGTTAGAACATAGATTGATCAAGGATAACAAGCTTATAAGGGAGATATGGCAGTTGCATCCCTTATAATATCATTTATTTCTTGATCCATTTAGGACCACTCATGAGGAAACATCTGATTAAGGCAACTATATGAACCTCAACCCCACAACCAGAAGCCTCAAGATAAATAACCTTAAGATATAAAAGGCAAGGAGAAAGTTGGAGAACCAAGATTGGAAAAAATACCTAAGGAAGGTCCCTCACCTATAGAACTCCCATAATGGTCACCTTCTCCCATGAAATTTGTTGACATGATAACTCTTGAACTAGAAGAGACATTAGAGGGTGATATCATTGATATAACAGTAGCATATGGATTAAATAGAGAAGGGGATCCATTTGAAGAAGTAGGAAAGTAGCTGTTTCCATTGGAAAATTAGAAAAGGAAAGCAAATTTGGCCTTGGTTCGTATGACTCCAAATAAGAAGCCTAGGTTAACCTTTACTCACCCTACCAGTGAAGTCAACCTCTTTAGTGATGAGAATATAATATATGGACCACTAATCCCTGACTAATTCATCCATGGAAAGTTTTAGAAGATCCTATCCCTCTCTCCTTCATGGGCCTTGACACAGGTTGGCTTGACGATACATGATAACATTAAACCCTGGATCAAGGACATAGTGGAAAAGAAAGAAGAGAGAGCAATACAACTTTGACATATTTAGGGGGGATAGAAAATTGACACCCTAGGAGCTTATGGTAGTGCAAGTATAGAGTTACTTGATCCCCCAAAGTTCAAGAGGCCAAATATTAAAGTCCAATTCAACCCAGACATGATAGGATTGGAAAGGATCACCATAAGGATAGCCATGGTTGGTCAAGAAGAATTCACCTTTCAAAAGGTGGAACCATTCACAGGGCTAACCCCTATTAGAGGACAACAACTTGGAGAGGCTACCATCCATGAGGAGGATGTGGAAAGTTTAATTAACGCTCACTATTAGTATGCTAGGGTTGGTGTCTAGGGATTAGTGCAAAGAATTAAGAAACTAAAGAAGGAGAAAGAGAATTTGCAAACTCAAGAAATTCTCTCAGTGTTAGATTCCATGATTAAGATGCCTGAGGAGTCATTCCACAACATGTTTAGAGTAATAAATTTTATGAAATTAAGGCAAGATGCACTAGAAAACTAGGCCACCTTAACCAAGGAGTTGGTTACTTAATGGAAAACTTCTAAAGATAAGATTTCCCAACTTCTTAATATCAAAGATAGGAAGAAAATACCAAATTTTAAAGCTATCAACATGGGGCACCTAAGTGCCATTTTGGAAATTGTTGTAGACAAGGTCCAACCCTTGAGTGCTTGGCATAACAATGTGGATGAATATATTGAGGAGGAGAAAGATCTCATGGGTAGAATTGAGAAGATCTTGGGAACTATGCTTGAGGATCCTGCACAACCCACTACTCTATGAATTATTAGTGATGAATAATTCCATCACAGAGCCACTTTAGTGACTCAATAAATCAAGGGAAAAATTCAAGGACAATTAGGATAAGATAATATCAGAATATTAGACATGATATTCAATATAGGGGAGAGGATCAATGAATCTAGAAGCATTAAGGAAGCTTTGGCTAGGAATGACAAATTTTTTGATGAGCTGGTTGATCAAGAAGAGGAGTGTATCACAAGGCCTACCATAGACTTAGGGATAGTAGACCTAAGAGGTGGAATATTATTTTGTAAAAGCACACACTTGTTTGTTAGCATGATTTCCTCTAGGTCAACATGACTGTAAAAGACATGTGTCTATAGTTTGTTATAAAGACAACTATCTTTATCTTTATACACCTGTATTTAAACTAACCAATATACCACTTGGCTCCTCTATAAAGGCATGTAATACCATTTGTAAATGGAGAGACTTTGATATATATTTTTATACACTTCTAAGAAATTAATACAAAGATCAAATAATTCTATGGGGATTATCCAGATTGATTTGTTTTGAATTGCTAAATTTCCCAATTGCTTGTCTAAGTTTGAATATGAATAGTTTTTAGGAATACTGGGTTAGATCATTAATCACAGGGTTGCTAACTCATGTAATGATAGGTTAGTTGAATGAAATTGAGTTTACTTCATTTTATTTTCTCTAAAAAAAAGATGTGCATTAGCTATCTAGACATGGTGTAAAAATTTTAAAGTAAATCTAATTCTTACTTATATTGACATCCTATCTCTAGAATCAGGGATTTTTTGTAGTGAAACATGAGCTTAGGATACTTTACACTATACACTAGTTGAGATCATGCTTGCTAATCCTTGGAACCTTGTTAATGTGTTCATAATTGAAGATCAACAATCACCATTTCTTTTTTACACTACCCTTTCCTTTTGCTCTTATTTTGAACAACTCACTCTAGTTTAGATACATTATTCATAACCATTTAGTTTAGTTAGTGGTTCAGATCTAAGCCAGTTTGACATAATTATCACTAATATTCATAAGAGAACCCACCAATATGGATCTAAACCATAAAATTTTATAAATATTGTGGAACAGTCTATGTTGCTTTATTGTTATTTCACCACAAGCATCCTAATTGCTAAATACCTGTAACTCATGCCGTGAATCCTTTGGATTCTAAAATGAGAAGTGTTCTTTAAACACTAAGAGAACCAATGGTACATATAGAAGAATAAATAGGAATAATACCACATATTTATAGTAGTATTTTATCATGGAAGAAAGGATATGGTGGATCAATTTGTAGGAGTGGAAGCATGGTATACACATTTAAGGCAAGCAATAGATAACAATAGATGTATTTTTATTAATAATTTTGTTGTATATGTAGGTGTAACATGAAATAAAATGAATCAAAGAAGGCCTAATTGTAGGGACCAAGAACATGTTCACCTATATGAGAGGAAAGTAGAAGAAAATACCTTTTATAAGGAGGTTCATTATAGTCAGACAAGATCAGATACCAAGTGCATCAACAAACACCCATGGAAAACATATTTTAGATTGGTAGTATGATGTAGAGGCATCCTATAAGGACCAAAAATTTGATTAATTTTTGTCTTAAGGTATTAAATTAAGTGTCTAATAGGTACTAGAGGTTCTAATTAGTCTTAATGTGGAGTGTAGATAGTCTAAAGGTGCATAAATGTTTTGAAGAGTTTGAATCTTGTTAGGCCTTTTTGAGGAATTTTATCTTATTGTGAAGGTGGAAAGATGTTAGAACAGATGTATAAGGGGTTTTAACACTTTATAAATTTCATAAAATGTTCATGAGTCTAAGGTCATGGTTTTATATAGCTCATATTGTGTAAAATCAAGAATGATGAAATGTAACCAAAAGACCTCTATGAAGGAAAGGAACCAAGAAGTAGTTATGCATATTTTTAGGATGGATAGGAGTCAATTATTGTTTTTAACCTCATATCTCATTTGAGTTAGATAGAGAAAGGTGGTGATCAGATTTTGAATAAATGAATTTGATGTTATATGAAATTTTGTGATAAGACTGTGCTTTATGTATTGAAAAATTCATTTTAATCAAGGTGTTTGAGAAGTAAAAATTTAAAGTGTGGTGTATCCAAATTAATATAATAAATTGGTAAGTTTATTATGATATTTTTTTATGCGTATGAATTGTTTTGTAACCTTTATTTTAGGAGACTTTGCTTGAAGCATTATGCAGTCCTGTAGGGTAGTGTATACATAGGCAATGTATATATGGAGAATATTGAAAAGGATTTGGTCAGGAAATAAAGAACATAAGATTTTTTAGAATAGTTTCATAAATTTTTTGGAATATAACATATTTAGGCATAGGTTGTAAACTCTCTTTGGAGTCAAAACCCCACAAGAAAACATTGGTAGATTGTGAGAGAGGAGATTTTTTGATTAGACAAAATAAGAACTTGGGAAACATTGATGAGAGGTTGTAAAGTTGATTATTTATGATTGAGATAGAATTTATGAGGTTTTATATATCTTAATATCATTGGAAAGGAGGAGAAACTATTATTAAAGTCCAAACGTTCAAGACAATGCTCTTACAAGCCTTACAGACTGTATATTTGCATATTGTGAGTACAAGATTGATGTGAAAAGGGATGAACAAAGGTATTATATGGATATATAAGGATTTAAAAAGGTGTGAGAGTGTTAGATAGACCTCTATAATATTAAATACCTTTTTAAACCTTATAAAAAATTTGTATGATCAAATTGTAAGCTCTTAGGTTCTTAATAGGGCCTGCAAGCCCTAATCTAGGGTTTGAGTATCAAATTCCATTTTAAGGAGTTTACATCATTAAAATTCCATCAAATTTTGTAAAAGGGAATTTTTATATGCATTATAATATATTTTGGAGTTTTCAAGGTGCATACATATGAACAGGTACTTGTGGAGGTGACTGTATTGACATAGAGGCAAAATAGACCTAATAGGGGTAAACAAAGAACTAAAAGGGATTGAAAAGAGGTATTCCAATGAGATTTTAATTTTTAAATTTAACTAAGAGGTAAATATAAATATATGTTATCTAAAAAAATTGGTATTTTCCCACTTAGATTTTGTACAAAGTCATACAAATCAAATAAACCTAAAAAAAGGGCTACAAGGAGTGAAAATTATGTAGGTAGAGTTGTGTAGATGGAAAGAGAAGTGATGGAGATAGTCATCAATGGGTAAAGATTTATTATATGATCCTTATAATCATGATCAAGACTTCCTATCCACAAAATAATTAGGTGAACTTTAGATCTTTGTATGGTGAATGGTTTCATAAGCCCATGCCTACAGAAGTGATTTATTGATCAAGGACAAAGTGTGAGAAAGTGTGTTGAGCTTTGCATCAACTTCCTATATGGCCTTCCTAGTAGTACCATTACTAACCTATGTCAACAAAACTTTAGATAACTGTTAGTGATTTTTTTAGGACTTTTTCCAAAAGCAATACAATATAAGGTATTTTTAACAAAATGCTTCATTTATATTTGGTACCAATAAAGACCATACAAATGTGCTATCCATATGATAATTATAAGAATCACTACACTTATATTATTTTACTCATGTCATGACATTGAATTCATATTTAGATTAATTTCACATGTTCATTTTTAGAGTTTAGGTAAGTCTTATTTAATTTCATAATGATGGATGTTACCATAAAAGTATCCATCTCATCACCAACATATTAAAATCAAGTTCATGTATATTACCCATTAACCATCTCATAAGCCCTGGTTTAGAGATTGAACTCTTACTTCCAATTCTTATATTCCACTTGGTTAATAGTCATGTAATGCTAACTAACCATGTCATAATAGTATGAAGTTAATTTTGTCTTAATGTTTCAACAACCATGCTTAAGTTTTGCATGTGAACCTTTAGAAATCCACTTCTGCCATCAATGTAATTGGTGTAACTACTGATTGCACCAATGACAAGATAGCCCATGTTTTGGACTAATTTTTAATCTCTTAAACAAGATAAGTAAATTACACTCAGTCCATTATGACCATTAAGTTTACCTAATTTACTTTAGTCATTCATAAAATATATATTGTTATAGATAATCATTACAATGATTCACTATTGGAAATGATAAAGCATTTACTTAAACTATTTTTAGATTTTCTATTATGACATCCAAGTTAACATAAATTCAAGACTCACATCTAAGCCTTCATGAGTAAATATCAATGAAATTGGGTTCTAAGTAATTTAACCTTCCAAATAAGTCACTTTGTTCAAGAAGAATCTTATAATAAATCAAGAGAATTAAATGTTTTTATGTTAATTTCATTGATATATTCACTTATGATTAATCAAAAATAAAATATAATAGATCATAAGTAATAATAGATTAGTTAAAAAAATGCTAAGCCTTTTAGGCATTAATATCCAAACTAAGTATTCCTTTTATAGATACTTAAACTTCTAATTATTTTTACATTTATAAAAGTATAAATGTAGCTTTCCAACATACATATAACCATAAAGATATGGTAAGTTTTAAATGCTTAAATAAAACAACTTGAACACCTAATTGAAAACATCTCACCTCAAGGAAATAACAATGTATTATTGAAGTCTTAAGATTATAACGCATCCTTGTATATTCATAACTCCAATAAGCATCAATTTAGAGTTTCAACACTAACATCTAAATCTTTCAATGAATATTAATAACAAATGTAACATAACTAACACATATTCATACTTCTTTTCCCTTTTAAACAAAAAATCATGATATGAAATTTCACTTCTTTCATCCACCACCATATTGGCATAAAACATATGCACATATCAAGCACTAAGAGTATGAAGTTCATAAATTCAACCAAATAATCAACATTTATAAGAAACATTCTATATTATGAATTCACATTCATTAATAGAACAACTCCTCAATATATTAGATAATGATAGAAAATAATGTTACTAAAGGGTAGACTATTATTCATTAAATTATAATTAAACTTAATACTAATGAAAACGTTTAAGTTATTATGTGTGAAAAATAAATCAATCTCATTAAAATAAATGATGACTCATCAAATAAAATCATATTATTATCAAGAGAGATAAACCAATACATGTATCAAATCTGAAAGATTTTTATTACATAAAATTTAATATCAAATGTTCAACTAAATAAAATACTAAGGAAACTCAAGCATAATGTAAATCCTCTACTTTATAAGTTCAACTAACACTCACCTCTCTAGTCCCAATGAGTCCAGCTATAAGTGGACCTAGACCACCCCAACCATTAGTTGGTTGCAAATCTAGGTAAAAAGTTAGGTGAAATAAAGGATGAGAGCAAAATAATTCTGATCTTGACTTGAAAAAGATTTCTACTTATATAAAACAAGGAGAATAATTCATTCACATTCTATTTCATGGATATTAGTGTCTTGAAACCTAATCTAAAGGCTACAAATCATAACCTTAAGAATTGTGTATTGAATCTAACATTCTATTCAAGTTAATACACTATGAACTTCAATTGTATACATTCAATATCCTTTAAAATAATTACCATTACACTAAACTAGGAAATCTAGAATAAGAACAATGTTATTCATATATCAATAAATGATAAATTAAAAAGATCAAACCACAATAACTTGATATATAATCAAATTTTAATAACAATAACCATACAACCCTCAACCTACAAGACATAATATAATAATCTAGAATTTGAGTTCAAGAAAATAGGTGAACAACCAAATGATTCATGAATACCTTACTAACATTCAGGTAAATAATTTGTAGTCCTAAAATACAACATAAATATTTTTCCAAAAGACCAAGATAAAAAGTCCAATAGTCAAACATTGACCTCAAAACCAAAATCATTACATAATGATAAAATAATTAGGATTTTTAAGCTAAAACCCTCATGGCTCATTTTACTTTTTTTCTTCAAGAAATGATTATAGGCAGATTGAAAATCATACACCATTGAATTGATAGGATAAATAAATGATTTTCACCAAATAATCAAAAACTAAATGATGACCAAATCCCATCCAAGAATAATCCTAGACAAAATTATTGCATTCAAATGGAAAACAAATCCTCAAGAGGTTATTCTAGGATCAACCAAAAACCATACTAAAATCATAAACAAAACCCTAATAATAAAAAAAACACAGTCATTATTTTTCCATGGCCTCATAGCCACTACAAAACCCATCACAAAACCATTGGCATATATAGGTTAAAATCCTACTTCATAATCATTGAAGGTTTTCATAAAAGCAAACAACACATAAAATCCATTTTTATTTTGCATTCCAAGAAGAATATTTTGAACTTGCATAAAAATGAAAACTAGAATATATATATACATATATATATATATATACATATATACATATATATATATATATATACATATATATATATAATATACATATATATATATATATATATATATATATATATATATATATATATATATATATAAACACTTACAGGTACAAAAAAACATCAAATCTTACTTAGAAATTTTGAAAATGAAATGTAGAGTACGAATCACCTCTTTTTCTCTTTTTGTTCTTCTCTACCAAAACCTGAGCTTGTTTTCTATTTTCTAGCTCACCTCTAAAAGAAGAAAACTGCAAAAAAAATCCAAATACATCTCCCCTCATGGTTGACAAACAAAGTCATAAATGTAAAATAAGTCTCCATGAAAAAATCCAAGCCATAATGTCCTTTATTTTCCACTAAATCTATTTATTGGTGCATATATTAACTTTCATGTGTCCTTCACTATGGAGAAAGTTTTTGTAATTTTAGTGAAATAATAATATAAATCAAGATCCTTGTAAAAATCAAGAAGGAATTTAAAGAAAAATAAAAAGGTCCTCAAAACACAATCCAATTCATTTTTAAAATAAGATATGAAAGAGTAAAAATAACATAGGAAACAAAAATTTGTGCTTGAATAGTAATTTCAGCTGTGGAAATTAATCCAAGTTAATTAATGGAAATAAAGGGTAGAATAATGAAATTAAAAAAAAATTAAATATGATAGGGGAGGAAAAAATAAGGAAGGGACATGCCCTATAGGAATATTTTTAATTTTTAGAAGTAGTCATTATGCAAATCAATGCCCTAATAAGATAGGTGGAGCAAATTTCAAAGAACCTCCATGGCCAAGTCAACAACAAGTTTTTCAACAAAGGATTCATATGATAGTGGAAAACCATCAAGATGAATTCTAAGTAACTTATGGAATCTTTAGGCAAACTTTTTAGTTCTCATGCTATTATACTTATTAATACTAAGGCAATTGAATGTTTTGTAACACCTAGAATTTTGAATAAATTGTATAGATAAACTAGTTTTATAGAAATTAGTTATATAGTTCAATATGGAAACCAAGAAAAATGAAAGGTAAATAAATGTGTTTTTGAAGTTAAATTAAAAATTATTGGATTGAAAATAATTATAAATTTATGTGTTTCCCCATTGGGTTCATATGATGTGATATTATAATTCAACTGGTTATGGAAAAATTGATCTCAAGTCAGTTTTTAGGCTAATATAGTCACATGTATCAATGATAATGGTCACTCTATGATTTTTCAAAGAATTAAATGTGAGACAAATTTCAGCTATGTAGCTGAAAAGAATCAAATAAAGGGATGTTTCATATATTTAGTGCATACAAATGAAGTTGAAACTAAAAAGAAGACCGCTATAGATGACTAAGCTTTTCTTTATGATTTCAAGGATGTTTTTATTTAAGAATTTATAAGACTTACACCTAAGAGATAATTTTATTTCTCCATTGATATCTTACATTGTTCATAACCAAATTCAAAATTATCGTATAGGATGACAACAACAATTTTTTCGAGTTGAAAGCCCAATTTTAGGAAATGATCTCAAAATGTTTTATTCATACAAGTGTAACCCATGGGGTTCACCATTATTAAAAAAAATAAAAAATCATGGCACTCAAGTTGTGCATATATTAGATGATGTTGAATAAAGACACTATTAATAATAGGTATTCCTTGTTACTCATGATGATGATTTTTATCATTTACAAAGGGATATTATATTTTAAAAGATAAATTTTAGATAATTTAAAGTCAACTAAGGATCAAAGAGGAATACATACCAAAAAATAATGTTTACAACTCATTACGGGCACTACGTGTTCACCGTGCTTTCATTTCAACTTAAGAATGATACTAAAACATTTACTAATATGAAGAATAGTGTGTTAAAATATTATTTGCATGGTTTTACGCTAGTTTTCTTATATGACATTATGGTTTATTCAAAAACAAAGGAATAACACATAAAATGTTTCAATGTAGTTTTACAACATTTAGGACAATAAAAATTCTATGGAAAACTATCAAAATGTTCATTCTTTCAAGAGAAAGTGCACTATTTTGGTCGTATAATCTCACAAAATGGATTTCAATGTACCCAACCAAGATAAGAACTATTATGAATTGGCCCTCTATATAAAATGTACATGAAGATCATAGATTCATGGGTCTAGAAAATACTATAAAAATTATGTGGAAGGAGCTTCAAAGATAGGAAAACTGATCACATCCTTGCAGAAAAAAGATAAGAAGTCCAACTAGAAATATAAGTGTGAATAAGGTTTTTATATTCCTAAGGATAAGTTAACTATTGATCCTATTTTGAAGATTTGTAATCCTAATGGAAAATTTACAGTCACTACTTTGATGTCAGATAGACAAGTGGTTGCCTATAAGTCACACAAGCTTAAAAAATACAAGATAAATTACTCACCACATAACTTAAATATTGAACCAATTGTTCATGTGCTAAAAATTTGGAAACATTTCCTTATATGAAAACATTTTGATCCAATGATAGATATTTTGGGATTCAAATTTATTTTCTCTTAACCCAACCTTAACACAAGGTAGAGGCATTGGTTATATTTTTTTAGTGATTATGAATTTGACATTGAGCATATTAACGGCAAGGAAAATATAGTGGTATATTCCCTTAGTCAAATAATATATATAAATGTTATAAAAAATTTAAATACCAATTTATAATAACAAATTTTGAGTCAACTGCCATTAAATGAGTTTTATTTGAAGGTTGAGGTAGCAATTGAAGTTGTTAGTGGATAACATAGGTATGAGGGATATCAAATAGAATAATGTGGGCTTATTAAAATTAATGAAATAATATATTTACTTGACCTTGGTCATTTATGTATCACATTTTTATAGGGGGTTAATGTAATTCCTTACTTAGGTGTTTAGAGTGTTAGAAAGTCAAAGTTAAGCACACACACCCAACATATTATTTATATCCTCATGAGATTCTATAATGGAAGTGAAAAGTTATTAGCATGGTTTTTTTTTAAGGCCTCCACATGTCTAAGAAAAATATTGATGTGATCCTAGTTGTAGTAAAAAAACTCACCAAGGTTTTGTATTTTAATTTCATAACTGGGAGTTTGACAAATGATTCACCATTTTTGGGAAAAAGGTTTATTCAAGAAGTGTTTAGATTGCATGAAATACTATAAAAAGATTATTTATACCAAAGATACTACAATGAATTTTGGGTTTTAATAGACTTTTTAGGTAGATTTGGGAATAAATTTGAATTTTAGCATAACCTATCACCTAGAGACAAATGATCAAACTAAGAGAGTAAATCAAGTTTTGGAATGTTTTTTTTGTATGTACCATATGGATTAGCAATAAAAGTGGAAAAATTATATTCATTCAATTGAGTTTACCTATAACAAATCATATCATTCCACACTTAGCATGGCACCATTCAAAGTATTATATGGAATAAAGTTTTGTAATCCTCTCAATTGGGATAATCTAGGTGAAAAAGTTGTAGTTGAATATAAATTACTTTAGGATATGTAAGAAAAATTAAGTAAATCCAAAAATGATTAACAAAAACCACTAGCCGACAAAAGAATTATACATATAAGAAATAAATCCTAGAGTTTTTTTAGTTAGATAATTTTTCTCAAGTAAATCCAAATGAAATATCCATTTAGTTTGGAAAGTCATCAAAATTAGCTTTGAGATATGTAGGACCATTTGATGTCCTTGAAGTAGTAAATCTAGTTGCCTACAAACTTTCATTTCCTACTATTTAATCATGGTTACATAATGTTTTTAATGTTTCTTTTCTTAAACATTACCATAGAGATATGTTGCATGCCATTGACTATAATTATTTTTAGGTTTATGATCCCAGAGTGATACTATGAGAGCCATTGTGAATAATTGATACTCACAAACTTAATTTTTGAAACAAAGAGGTCTATTAGTATAAGGTCTAGTGGGATCAATACTCTAAAGAGAATGCTACTAGGGAGGATCTTGAGGAAGTCTCTAATGATTTTTCTCATTTAATTAGTTGAATTTTATATTTTAATGTAATCATCAGGATGATGTCTATTCCTAGAGGGGGAGGATGTCACACCCCATTTCTAATGATAAACTACTTATTTGTTTTGTGTTGATGTGGCATACCACATAGAGTTAGTTAGAACTATAAACCTTATTAAACTTATCGCATAACTAATATTTCTTGTTTTAAACAAAAATGAATGTTCAACTAAATATTTTTTATTATATTATGTAGTTTTGGTTATTTAGACTAACATCAAATATAAATAATTTGGAACATAAAATGGGATTGGTGTGTTTATCTATTTTTAAATTCAAATGAATCATTTAATTGAATGATTAAATGTTAGTTATGAGTTGACATGGTTTTTTGAATGTCATTTAATTCTATATTTAATGAGTATCGAATAAATTTTACTTTCCTATCACTAACACAAGTGGTTTAAAGCTGATAATTTGATTATGTTATGTAGTGTTAACTTGAATATAAAGCCTTATGTCAAATTTATTATGAAGACACTGCTTTTTGATAAAATTAATATAAAGACTTGTTTTAAGATAAAAATACATTTATAAACTCCTAGCTAAAAGGAAAAACCCTCAGACTACATCTATTGAAGTAAATACATAGAATTTAAATTAAAAAAATATAGATGTTAGTTTATACTAGTCATATTGCACCATTCAGATGAATAGGGGTGTGATTGAATGAGATTTAAACTCACTTAATGGATAATTGGGGAATAAAACTTATAAATATCAATTTCATTTCAAAGAATGACATGAATTGGCAAGAGAAAAGATGCCTAGGAGTGTTTAACTAAAGCATGAATAAAAAAATTAGGAGAATATTTGGAAGGGATGCATTCATGATAAAATTCAAATTTTAACATCAATTTTTTAGGTGCCTAAACATTAATACTCAACATAATTTCAAATCTATAGTTCATGATAATCATAAAAATAAATAGTTTGATAAATTATATAGCCTATTAATTCATTATTTTATCTGCATTTTATTTTCAAAATTTCTACTGTTATATTTGTCACTAGCTAGATGTCATCCTATGAAACCTTAACATCCTATTTTTGTATCCCCATAGGTTGGCTTGTCATTTAATTTTAGTGAAGCAAGCCTTGTTTCTATGAAATTTTTAATAATAGTTGTTCCCTTTTCTTGTTATTAGTAATAACAATATGATAGTAAAATAAACATTTGGATGTATAATAATTCCTTTTAATTGATGAATGTTGCTTGAATATCTAATATGGTCCTATATATAGAAATAAAATAACAAATAGAAATATGTGATTTGTAGGTTACAAATTTTAAATAATATCACCATACTCCTATTAACTCAAATCCAATTTAAAAACTCAGTCGTGCAAGTTAAAATTTATATATAATTAGACAAAAATAAAGAAAATACCTTTGGATTTTATAATCACATCTCCTCACTTGTAAATTTTGAATCGAGGCTAAATATTTGCATAACCCACTTGATTTATTAATCCTTATCATTTTCTTATCCTAATGTTTATCTGAACATATTCTGATAATATCTGTATGGCTACAAATTTGTAACAGGCCATACCTTATTTTATTTCCTTATTATTATTTAGAGGACATAAATAAATATTCTCTCTAGATTTAGAACTATATTCTTTGGATTATTTTATTGATTTAATCTTTTAGCATCTTAATTTTTACATCGACATGGAAAATACTAACTCTAGGATATAAAAAAGTAAATAAAACAAATCAAGGCTAAAATAGGAGTGACTGAGTAAATGAAAGGATGACTAACAGAGAGATTGATTACTCATAAAATAAATTAAGGGATCTTATGAATAAAAGCATAAGTGTTCATTTGGAGATATGAACAATAACATAAGATGTTTAAGGTAATGATGAATTGTTTAAATGGTAATAAAAGAAGGAAATATTTTAATATATTCTAATAAATAGGAGTGATGTGACTTAAAAGTATTAAAATTAGAATGAATTGAAATGGTTAAATGAATCTTGAAAATATAGTTATATATGTGATTATGATAAAAAAATTAAAGATAGAGATATTGTCAAATTTAAAACAAATCAGATGGGATTAATATGTTCCTGAAAATTTTAATCAAAGTATCAAAAATAATTCTTGAAATTTTGTAGCTCACATCACTACACCTTGATTCTTGGACACTTGAAAACACAAAATAAAATCACATTTGTTCATTACTAAACTTGATATCAAACCCTACTATAAACCAAATCAAAGTAGAAGTGTTGCTTCATAGCTTGCTAGTTTAGGTTTATTATTTGTAACATTTCCATAATTTAATAGTTAAAGAATTGAATTGTTGTTTAATAACATTTCAATTTAATAATGGGATGTGATAAAAACTAATATATTTATAATGTGATCCTCATCAAAGTGTGAGTGAGATATCATATTGTGTGGGTAGTATTGGACATTCATATGAAACATTCTCCTTCATGCACTTTTTGAATATAATAGTTATTTTATTTCTTGGAGATCATTGGCTGCTAAGTTATTTTTAGGATGGGTAGATTTTGGAAACCTAGGAATTGAGTTGTGAAATTTGAAAAATGGGTACTAAGTGATTGTGGAAATCCTTAGTTTCAATATGACTAAAAAATTATCGAATCCAAATGTGATAAGGGGCACTTGAGAAATCCAATATTATGGCCATAAGTAATGTATAACTAGTTTATCTAGGAGGAAGGTTTATTCCTTGTTTTGTATACATTAGGAATAAAACTTCTTCCTAGATAAACTAGTTATACATACTCTCTATGAATATTACCTTCTTGTTTTATAATCAAATACATATAGGAAATTCTCAGGGTGGGTCAACCCATCTAAACATCCTACTCAGACATCACCAAATCATCATATCCACATTATTATCTCTCAAGCACTAACATTAGGCTCAGATAGTTTCATCAATGAAACTAACCTATGGGTGATGTTATTGACTATCAATCAACAATGGTTAATTTTTAATATTATATCAATATTATGGGTTTTCCCATTTTCATAGCATGTCATAGCATGGAAAATTAACCAAATGGACTCATATAAATACAAATTAAACATATACTTATTACCAACTTGAAAATTTTATATCAAACATCTATACACTACTACACATTAATAAAATTTGCCTTATTCTTCCCAAATTAAAAATTAATCACTAAGAGTAGTCATCAACCAAGTCTAAAGCATAAAAAACCAAGTCAAGAGTGTTTATTTAAAAGTTTTTAAAGTTAGAATTTAGGTGCATTCATATAGAAAATGAGCACAATTTCAAATTCACATTAAGGTAGAAAACTACATGTGGCTTGACTTCCCCTTTTTAATTTCCATGCACAACAAATAGACATAGAAAGTGAAATCATGATTTTGATGAAGTCTAATAGAGTGCCACTAGGCTCATTGCCATGCAAGGAAATAGAAATGTAGTTGTACCTAAAAACTCAAGATAACTCATATTAGAGGGACCAATCACTATAGTATTGGCATGGCCTGATGATGGTACTATGGTTGGTGTATACTAGAGAGTATAGTGAATGAGAAGGAGGTTATGTGAACCATAAAACATGAATTAAGGAAAACCAATTTAGGGAGATAGCATATGAAATAGGTCTTCAAGGAATGCAAAATTAAATAAATACATTGTTTGAAATGGTTTTGAGTGGATCTAGTGCAATCCAATGTGAATATAGGGGTTAATCAATAGAGGAAGTTTATGGTAAAGTAATTTTTGTTTTCTATATTTAGAAACTATTGTACACTTTTAAGAGTCCATATTTAATGATTGTAATTATAAGCTGGTAGCTTCTATAAAGACCCATCTTACCACTTATTTAAAGTTATCAACACTCTTTTTTGTGATTGATGTTAGTGTTAATATAAAAGGGTATTATGAGATATTGATGCTTCAATATGTCTTCATGTACTAAAGTAATGTTAATGAAAAGTAGCTAAATGTGTTCATTAATGGTTGATAATTTCATGGAAGTTTTTCTAGTAAATATTGTACACTTATGATGTGGTTTATCTCTAAAATGCATTTAATATTATTTGTTATTAATTTAAATGTATAAGTGTTGGGTCTCCTTGTCATCATCTTAGAAGGCATCAAGGTTAAATTTTCTAAATAATATTTTATAACCAACTAATTCACTTGGTAGACTCTCTCTACATATTTGTGAATGTTTACACATGCTTGCATGAAATGTTAGTGTGTGAGTATCTATAGATACTAAAATATTATTGAGCAGTGTCATTGATTGTTGATTTTTGGCATTGTTGTTGTCATTGATGTCAAAGGTTCTTGTGAAGGTGCATGGTCAAGTAAGCTTTGAAGTATGTGTATGATGAGTTCTTATGGTAACATAGTGAGTTTTTTTACTATGAGAGAGAGTGTAATCATGGTGAATGAGGTTGATGACAAGTAGGTTAGTTCAATTGGTAGTGATTAAGTGCATGGAAGAGTTGCCATGAGTGTGGCTATGAGAGAGAAGTGGGTGGTCATGTGAGAAAAGAGTGTTGTTGGCAGTGTGAAATGTGACAATATTCATTAGTGTTTTAGTGATGCTAAGCACATAAAATATGATTGTTATATGTTCTTATGTCTATATGAGTGATGTGAAGGTTAGCATGGAAGGTCCTTACCAAAATTCTCAAGTGCTTGAGCCTAGTAGTGTCATGAGAAGGTATGTTTATAGGATGCATAGTCTTGTGCATGAAGAGGCATGGTGAGATGGATGTTCTCAAGATTTCAAAGGTTTTAAAAGATTGATATCAAGTGTCTTTGAGGAAAAGGTATCTTGTGAAGCTTAGTTATGCCATGAAGAGACCTTGTGTGAAGGCATAAGCTTGGTTTCATGATGAGATAAGGTTGTATAAGGATGTTTGACATTGTTTGAAAATGTGAGATGTTGTATGAGAATTTGAGTGAAGTATTGAGATCTTGAAAAGAGGTTTGAAGGTTAGTTCAAGGCCTAATAAGGTGTGAAGACTCAGATATAGAAAGCAAGTTAGTGAAAGAATGACTTAATGAGGCATGAGGATTAGTTTCCAAGGCAAGTATGCATAGGTGAAAATTTTAAAATGTGTGTTAGGTTGTATCAGGTGTATTAATTAAGTTTTAAGTTAAATTTTTATGGTTAAGGCACAAAAAAGTGCTTTGAGTTTTTTGAGTGCACATAATGAAGGGTTCTCAGCCTGAAAAGGATTTTCTTGTGTTTTTCATCTCATCAAACATTTTCATGGGAAATAAGATATTCATGGTAGATGGGGAAGGTTACTATTTAAAAAGTATAGGAATTAGTTTTTGGATTGAGGGGCTATGATTTATAAATAAATGTTAATAGTGGAAGTGTGTTTAAACCCTCTTAGAACCCTAATAATGACTCAATGTTGAAGATATGATTCAAAAGTGATAAGTATGGTTTGGAATGATTAGGTAAGTGTTTGTATATTTTATTTAAATATGAAAAGTACCTATAAGTATTCGTGGATAGAGAGAGGAGAGAGAAAACATGAAGATACAGGTTTGTTTCTGAAGAAGTTGCTATAGCTATAAAAAGTTGTATTGAACAAAGTTTAAAAATTGATGAAGGTTAAAGATTGAGACTAATAGTTTATGTAATTGGTGATTTATAGATTGGTTATAGTTCTTAATTTTTCAAAATATGTGATCCAATTTGGCTAGTCACTAATAGGCCTAATGAAGAAGAACAATGCAAAACCCAAGCAGTGTGAAAAGGTGGTTTTTTATATGATTTCATGAAAGAGTGATGAAATATAGTACATGGAGTTTTTATTAATAAATTTTAAGTCATGATAATTATTGGTATAAGTTTTTTAGGTTAGTTTAAGTGAATAAAATACGTTCACAAAATGGCTTGTCTGTTTAGGATTGGATCATGAGATTGTAAGTCAAGGAATTAGTCTGTAAGACTAATATTTGCCATTAGACCTTGTGATTTTTTATTTTTGGATGATATAAATATTTCATAGGATAATTTTAATGGATAAAGAGTCAATAAAAGTTTCTACATATGTGGTTGAAGTCTAATTACTTATGATTGTGTTTTTGAGCATTCTGGTAGTTATGAGTGAGCAAGTTACAGAGTTATTCTTGAGTCATTATCATCTGAGTAAAGTTATTTAAATTAGTTGGGGATGTTCATGATTTCATTTAGTATATTTTTATATGTTTCATTTTTTATGGGAGATATGATAAAGGAGTGATTGAACTTCATTCTTACAAGATAGTTTTTGAGGTGTATAGGCTTAATAAGGTAGTCTATTATAAAAGAGGGATTTAGGGTATGAACATAGAATGGAGATCTAACCAATAATGTAAGAGGTATTAATAATTCATTATAAAAGTGTTTTATTAGTTTGTGATGTTTGAATAATGAAATTTGGATCCAAGAAGATCAAGTCTTAGCCTAAAGAGAGCAGACCTAATAAAGCAGGTCTCTATGAGACCTAAAGGGTGAGTAAGACAAATGTTGGTCATTGAGTCAGAGTGTACCAAGTGAATTAAGATGAAATTAAAGTAATATATCTTTTATAAACATGTTTTTTATGTTCTGGTTACATGACATGTAGGTTATAAAACATAAGATAGATTAGATAGTGTTTGAGTACATAGAGGCCTAATGCGAATAGTGTCAATAGAGTGTTTCAAGTGGTGGTCAAACCTAAAATATGTAATGAATATAAGATGAGATTAGTATGGGTATATTTGAGTGTTATATGAAGTGTTCCTACTATGTTTGGAGTTTTAAAGTGTTCTAAGGAAGATAAATTATAACATGTGAAAAAGAAGGCCTAATAGGTCTCCATGAGACCTAAACAAAGAATGTAGCCTGTTGAGTTGTGACTAACCTGAGATTGTGATTGATTATCATTATAACATGTCCTAAATCCCATTATATGAAAAATATAAGTTGGTGAGTGTGTGTGTGGCTAACCAAGAGGGATATGAGCAAGAGGCTTGTATAAATACAATGTAGGTTTAGGCTTATTTGAGAATGCTTAGAGGAAGTGAATGAAAAAAAAGATTGAGGAGTAAATGTAGGTCATGTAGACCATTATATTGGTGTAAAGGATATGTAATAAATATATAATAGGAGTTATAAGTATAAATATCAAGGTCATATGACTTAATCATTTTTAAAAAAGACCTAGTTGAGTGAAGAGGCTTAGAAGGTAGTTTGAGAGGGATAAGAGTGTGAAGAGCTGAAGAGGTATTCATCATTAGTTATTTAAGTAACATAGTGTTCTAAAGGTAATCAAATAAATCAGGTTTTTGAGTTGGTGCTAAGTCATCTAGGGTGTTGGTGCCTCCTTTCAAGTGGGTGTTTGGCTAGTTGGAGTTGGTGCTTCACTAAATGTTGGTTTTTGTCTTATAGGACTGTAGTTCATTTTCAAAGATTAGTGAGTTTTATTCCCCTTGAGGGTTTCCCACATATATGATATGTTATCTTGTTTCATGATCTTGTATGGTTGCTTATGCTTTCTAGATATATGTACTTATATGAATGGATCATGATTGTTAAGTTGACTTGAATGAATGTTTTAAAGACTGATTCACCCCCATCTTAGTCATTATGATTCTAATAATTGGTAGCATATCTAGGTGATGTTAAGTAAGCCTAATAGCTTGAAGGTGATCCTAAGAATCACAAGATGTCTAGTGATAAAAAATAAGAAGATAACTTGTATGATGAAGTCTACTATGACAATGAAGAAGGAGAAGCTAAAGTAGACATTGAAGCTAAGATCATAAGTGTCATAGATGATTTAAAGCATCAAAATAAGACTATCAAGGATCTCAAGAATAATTTAGAAGGTGTTAATAAAAAGTTTAGATCAAAATAACATGAGAATGATCAATTAAAAATAGAGCTAGATTCTTTGAAGGTTGAGCATGACCAACTCATAGATAAGATGAAGACCTATGAAAAGTCTAAAAAGATCACTGAGGCTCTAGATGACATTTTGAGTATTCAAAAATTTATTAATGATAAGGTAGGTCTTGGTTTAAAAGTAGATCAAAAAGAGAGCAAGGAGAATGCTAATGTGAACAAGATTCAACCTCAAGAACAATATGAAGACAAATTTTGTTAAGCAACCTAATGCCATAAGGTATGTAAATTCATTCAATGATTTCTATTTCTCATATAGTCAGTTTAGTCATAGAGCAAGAGAGTGTAGAAAATCCTCCAAGAATGATTATCATGTGACCATAGGAGAAGGAATGATCAGTCAAGAGGTAAGAATAATAAGTTGTTTGTTATAGTTTTCACAATGTGGGAAACATTACAATATTTTATCCTAATAGAGTTATAATTATCTCAAGACATAACAAGGTATATGGATCTCCTAGAGTGCATGAGAAGGGTCAAAAATGTGTATGGAAACTAAAGACAGTCAATTTGAGTCATGATTAGTCTACTAGTCAACATGGACTAGTTGCTAGGGTAGAACAAGGATCATATGTGAAAGAATGCCAAGAACATGTGTTATTTTCATATATTGACAAGATAGTCAAAGAATGGAATAAGGATGACAACGCATATGAGTTAAATGATTTATTCAAGCCTAAATGGATTCTAAAGAGGGACTATTCATTTTATGATTATAATATGGTTGATAAAAATGGACTGAAGATCTAGGAATCTCTTGAGTTTATGGTTTTTTAGTGTTTTATGAAAAGAGGTGACTCCATTAAGCTTCATGGAGACATTTGTATATTAGTAGAAGCATGAGGTTTGAATTATAGTAGGTAGTATGATGATAAATATAAAGTTGAATTCAAGAATCTGACGTCAAAGTGCAAGCAATTGGTATATGAGAGGTAAGCTTTTGATATCTATTTGTGTGAGTAGTTGAGCTTGATATGTGTTAAGGAGTATTGGTGTTAATATGCTTGAAGGAAGGTGAGGATGATTTAAGAATCCTATTGACTCATGTGTTGAGATATGAAGACAAAAGTGGAGTCCCTAATTTTTTAGTTGGTGTCAAGAGTGTGGTATCCTAGTGTGTGGTCTAGAGTTTGATCTTATTTAGTCATGATAAGGAAGGTAAGTGATCTTGAGTTCCTAGTTCAATTAAAGGAGATATACTTGGTCTAAGGGGGAGCTTGGTATTTATAATTTATTTTTCAAGAGAGTGGTTGATTTTGATATCAAAATAGAGGTATGTATAGAGTTAAGGGGATCATGTGTCTAAGATGCTGCATAGATTCTATTTGTTGAGTTTTTGATGGACTAGTTGGGAGAATGATATGAAAAGGGAAGATAGTTCAAAATGAGGGAGAAGTGACCTGATTGAGAGAAGTATTATGAGAGTGGTTACCATTGTTAGTTGCCATAATTTTTTAAGATTGTGTGTTATCTAGTGTCTTTGAGGGGTAGTATCAACTCAAGGGGAGAAAGTGTGATTCTAGTAATTATAGGTAACCCTTTGTCATTAATGTCAAAGGGGGAGAAAGATCAAAAAGGGAAATAAAAGGCAAGAGCCAGATATGGGAGATGGTTTCCATCAAGAGTGGCTGCCATAATTTTTTGAGTGTGTTTGCCATCAATGACAAAGGGTGAGATTATTAAGCATTGTCATTGATTATTGAGTTTTGGCATTATTGTTGTCATTGATTTCAAATGTTATTGTGAAGGTGCATAGTGAGTAAGCTTTGAGGTATGTGTATGATGAGTTATTTTAACAAAATAGCGAGTTTTGTTACTTGAGCGAGAATGTAATCATTGTGAATGAGGTTGATGACAAGTAGGTCAGTTTAGTTGGTAGTGATTAGGTACATGGAAGAGTTGTCATGAGTGTTACCATGAGAGAGAAGTGTGTGGTCATGAGTGAAAAGAGTGTTGTTAGTAGTGTGAAATGTGACAATATTGATTAGTTTTTTAGTGATTCTAAGAGTGTAAGATGTTATTGGTATATGTTCTTATCTATACATGAGTGATGTGAAGGTCAACATGAAAGGTCATTGTTTTCAAAATTTTCAAGTTCTTCAACCTATTAGTGTCTTAAGAGGGTATGTGCATAGGATGCCTAGTATTGTGTATGAAGAGGCATGGTGGCATGGTGAGATGGATGTTCTCAGGCTTGTAAAGGTTATATAATATTGATATCAAGTGTCTTTGAGGATAAGGTGTCTTGTGAAGCTTAATTATGGCATGAAGAGACCTTGTGTGAAGGTATAAGTTTAGTTGCATGGTGATATAAGCTTGTAGAAGGATGTTTGACATTGTTTGAGCATGTGATATGTTGTATGAACATGTGAGTGAAGTATTGAGATCTTGAAAATAGTTTTAAGGTTAGTTTAAGGCCTAATGAGGTGTGAAGACTTAAATATAAAAAGCAAGGTAGTGAGAGCATGACCTAATGAGGCATGAAGTTCAATTTCCATGGTGATAGATGATAGGTTAAGTATGCATAGGTGAGTATTTTCAGATGTGTGATAGGTTATATTAGGTGTATTCATGAAGTTTCAAGTCAAATTTTGATGGTTAAGGAAAGATAAAGTGCTTTGAGTGTCTTGAGTACACAAAATGAAGGGTTCTCAACTTGAGAAGGATTTTATTATGTTTTTTATCTTGTCAAACCTTTCCATGGGAACATAATATATTCATGGTATATGGGTAAGGGTCTCAAAATTCAAGGCATTAGTTTTTGGATTGAGGGGTTATGTTTAATAAACAAATTTTAATAGTAGAAGTGTGTTTGAACCCTCTTAGAACCCTAATAGTGACCCAATGTTGAAGATATGATTCAAAAGATCTCAAGATGGTTTGGAATGATTAGGTAAGTGTTTGTATATTTTAGTGAAATCTCCAAAGTACCTCTGGGTGGTGGTGGTTAGAGAGAGGAGAGAGAAAATGTGAAGATACAGGCTTATTTTTAAAGAAGTTATAGCCATAAAAATTTGTATAGGATAAAGTTTGAAAATTGATGAAGGTTAAAGCTTGAGACTCATATTTTATGCCCTTGGTGATTTTTGGATTGGTTATAGTGCTGAAGTGTTCTAAATTTTTGATCCAATTTGGCTAATCGCTAGTAAGCCTAATGAAGAAGAATAATGAAAAGCCCAAGTAGTGTGAAAAGGTGGTTTTTGATATGATTTCATGAATGAGTGATTAAATATAGTATATGGAGTTATTATTAATGAATTTTAAGTCATTATAATGCTTGGTATAAGTTTTAGAGGCTATTTTAAGTGAAGAAAATATGTTCACAAAATGGCTTGTCTGTTCAAGATTGGACGCGAGACTGTAAGTCAAGGAATTGGTCTGTAAGGCCAATATTTTCCATTAGACATTGTGATTTTTTCATTTTAGGATGCTATGAATATGTCATAGGATAATTTTCACATATCAAGAGTCAATAAAAGTGTCTACATAGGTGGTTTAGGTCTAATTCCTTATGATTATATTTTTGAGTATTCTAGTAGTTTTGAGTGAGCAAGTTACAGAGTTATTCTTGAGCCATTATTATCTAAGTGAAGTTGTTGAAAGTATTTGGGGATGTTAATGAGGTCATGTATTATATTTTTATATGTTTCATTTTTCATGGGAGATCTGATAAAGGAGTGATTGAATTTCATTCTTGCAAGACAATTTCTAAGATGTACATGCCTAATAGGGCAGTCTATCTTAAAAGAGGGATTTAGGGTATGCACATAGGATTCAGATCTAAAAAATAATGGAAAATGTCATAATAAGTAATTATAAAAGTGTTTTATTATTTTGTGATGGTTGATGAAGTATATTTGGATCCAAGAAGATCAAGTCTCAATGTAAAGAGAGTAAACCTAATGAAGTAGGTCTCTATGAGACCTAAAGAGTGAGTATGATGTTGGTCATTGAATCAAAGTATACCAAGTTAATGAATATGAAATTAAGGTCACATATATTATATAAACATTTTTTTCATGTTTCAGTTACATGACATGTAGCTGATCAAACATAAGAGAGATTAGATAGTGTTTGAATACAAACAGGCCTAATGTGAATAATGCTAATGGAGTGTTTCAAGTGGTGGTTGGACCTAAAAGATATAATGGATCTAAGATGATCTTATTGGGGGTCTATTTGAGTGGTATATGAAATTTTAATCTTATGTTTGGAGTTTTAAAGTGTTTCAAGGAAGGCAAAGTATAACATGTGACTAAGAAGGCCTAATTGGTCTCCATGAGACCTAAAGAAAGAATGTAGCCTATTGAGTTATGACTAACCTAAGATTATGATTGATTATTGTTATAATGTGTCCTAAATCCTATTATATGACAAATATAAGTGGGCAAGTGTGTGTGTGTCCCACCAAGAGGGATATGCGCAAGAGGCTTGTATAAATACAAGGTAGTTTTAGGCCTATTTAAGAATGCTTAGAGGAAGCAAATGAAAAAGAAGATTGAGGAGTATAAGGAAGTAATTTAGACCATCATAGGGGTGTAGAGGATATATCATAAATATTTAATAAGAGGTATAAGTATGAATATCAAGGTCATATTACCTAATTAGTCTTAAAAAGAATTAGTTGAGTGAAGAGGCCTAGTAAGCAGTTTGAGAGGGATAAGAATGTGAAGAGATGAAGAGGTATTCATCATCAATTATTTGAGTAACATAGTGTTATAAAGATGATCAAAGAAATTAGGTGGCTGAGTTGGTACTGAGTCATATATTGTGTTTATGCCTCCTTGTAAGTGCATTCTTGGCTAGTTGGAGTGGGTGTTCCATGTGGAGTTGGTACTTCACTAGATATTGGTTTTTAAATTATAGGATTGTAGTCTATTAGAAAATATTAGTGGGTTTTATTCCCCTTAAGGGTTTCCCACATATATGATATGTTATCTTGTTTCATGCTCTTGTATGGTTGATTATGCTTGCTAGATCTATGTACTTATATGAATGGATCATGAATCTTAAGTTGACTTGAATGAATGTTTTCAAAATTGATTCACCCCCTCTCAGTCATTATGCTTCCAAAAATTGGTATCAAATCCAGATAATTTGAAGTAAGCCTAATAGCTTGAAGGTGATCCTAAGAAGCACAATATGTCTAGTAATAAAAAAGAAGAAGACAACTTGTATGATGAAGTCTACTATCATAGTGAAGAAGGAGAAGTTGAAGTAGAACTCGAAGATGAGCTCATAAGGGCCTTAGATGATTTGAAACATCAAACTATCAAAGATCTTAGGAATTAGTTAGAATGTTTCAATATAAAGTTTAGATCAAAGGAAGATGATAATGATAGTTTGAAGATAGAGCTATATTATTTGAAGGTTGAGCATGAGCATCTCATAGACAAGATGAAGACCTATGAGAAATCTAAAAAGAGAATGAGGATCTAGATGAAATTTTGAGTAGTTAGAAGTTTTCCAATGATAAAGCAGGTTTTGGTTTCAAAGTAGATCAAAAATAGAATAATGAGAATGCTAATGTGAACAAGAAGATCAACCTCAAGAATAATATGAAGACAAATTATGTTAGACATCCTAACATTATAAGGTATGCAAATTCAATCAATGCTTATTATTTCTCATATAGTTAGTTTGGTCATAGAGCAAGAAAGTGTAGAAGATCCTCCAAGAATGAGTTGTCATGGGACCATGGGAGAAGGAATGATCAATCAAGAGGTAAGAAAAATAATGTTTTTTGCTATAGTTGTCACAATGTGGGACACATTGCAATATTCTATCCTAATAGAGTTAAAAGGCTCTTAAGACATAATAAAGTATATGGAGATCTTAGAGTGAATGAAAGGGTCAAACATATGTATGGAAACAAAATATAGTCAAGGTGAGTCATGATGAGTCTACTAGTCAAAATGGACTAATTTTTAAGGTAGAACAAGGATCAAATGTGAAGGAATGCCAAGGACATGTGTTATCTGCATGTATTGATAAGATAGTCAAATAATAGAAGAAGGATGACAAGGTGGATGAGTCAAATGCTTTAGTCAAGACTAAGTGGATTATAAAGAGGGGTTATCATTCTCATGATTGCAAGATGGTTGATAAAAATGGATTGGAGATCTAGGAATCTCTTGAGTTCATGGTGTTTTATTTCCCTATGAAAAGGGGTGACTCCATTAAGCTTCATGGAAACACTCATCTATCTATAAAAGCATGAGGTTTGAAGTTTAGGAGGTAGTATGATGAGAGATCTAATGTTAAATTTAAGTATTTGAGGTCAAAGTGTAGGAAATTGTATATGAAAGGTAAGCTTTTGATATCTATTTGTGTGAGTAGTTGAGCCTAATCTATGTTAAGGAGTATTAGTGTCAAGATGCTTGAAGGAAAGTGAGGATGGTTTAATAATCCTATTATCTCATGTGTTAATATATGAAGACAAAAGGGTAGTCCCTAATTCTATAGTTGGTGTCAAGAGTGTGGTATCTTAGTGTGTGATCAAGAGTTTGATCTTGTTAAATCATGACAAGGAAGGTAAGTGATCTTGAGTTCCTAGTTTAGTTAAAGGAGATATGCTTGGTCTAAGGGGGAGCTTGGTAGCTTTGAGATCTTTGTCAAGAGAGTGGTTTCTATTGAGATCAGATAGAGATATGCATGTAGTTAATGGGAACATGTGTCATAGATTATTCATAGATTCTATTCATTGAGTTTTTGATGGACCAGTGGGGAGAATAATCTAAAAAGGGAAGATAGTTTAGAATGAAGGAATAGTGACTTGATTGAGAGAAGTATTATGAGAGTGCTTTCCATGGGTAGTTGCCATGGTTTATGAAGATTATGTGCCATCTAGTGTCTTTGAGGGGTAGTATCAGCTGAAAGGGAGAAAGTGTGATTTTAGTAATTATAGTTAACCCTTTTTCATTAATGTCAAAGGGGGAGAAAGGCCAAAAAGGGTGAAAAAAGGTAAGATATAGATCTGGGAGATGGTTTCCATCAAGAATGGTTGCCATAATTTTCTGAGTGTGTTTTCCATCAATGAAAAAGGGGAGGATTTTTCAACATTGTCATTGATTATTGAGTTTTAGAATTATTTTTTTCATTGATGTCAAAGGTTATTGTGAAGGTGCATGGTCAAGTAGGATTTGAGGTATGTGTATGATGAGTTTTTATTCCAACATAGTGAGTTTTGTTATTATGAGAGAGAGTGTAATCATGGTGAGTGAGGTTGATGACAAGTAGGTTAGTTCAGTTGGTAGTAATTAGGTGCATTGAAGAGTTGCCATTAGTGAGGTCATTCATGAAATAAAGAATGTTTCCATGAGTGTTGACATGAGAGAGAAGTGTGTGCTCATGAGAGAAAAGAGTGTTGTTGGTAGTGTGAAATATGATAATATTGATCAATGTTTCACTAATTATGAGAGTGTAAGATGTGATTGGTAAATGTTCTTATGTCTATATGAGTGATGTGAAGGTTAGAATTAAAGTTTCTTATTGTCAATATTCTCAAGTGCTTGAGCCTAGTAGTGTCTTGAGAAGGTATGTACATAGGATGCCTAGTCTTATGTATGAAGAGGCATGGTGGAATGGTGAGATGGATGTTCCTAGGCTTGTAAAGGTTATATAAGATTGATATCAAGTGTTTTTGAGGACAACTTATCTTATGAATCTTAGTTATGGCATGAAGAGACCTTGTGTGAAGGCATAACCTTGGTTGCATGGTGAGATAAGGTTGTAGAAGGATGTTTGACATTGTTTGAGCATGTGAGATGTTGTGTGAGCATGTGAGTGAAGTATTGAGATATTGAAAAGAGGTTTTAAGGTTAGTTTAAGGCCAAATGAGGTGTGAAGACTTAGATATAGAAATCAAGGTAGTGAGAGCATGACCTAATGAGGCACAAGGTTTAGTTTTCATGACAAGTATGAATAGGTGAGCTTTTTCAGATGTGTGATAAGTTTTCATAGGTGTATTCATGAAGTTTCAAGTCAAAGTTTGAAGGTTAAATCAAGAAAACATGCTCTGAGGTCTCTCAAGTGGATATAATGAAGGGTTCTCAACTTGAGAAGGATTTTCTTGAGTTTTTTAGATATTCAAACCTTTTCATGGGAACCTAAGTTGTTCATGGTATATGGAAAAGGGTCCTAGCTAAAAATTCTAGACATTAGTTTTTGGATTGAGAGGTTATGCTTTAAAAACAAACATTAATAGTGGAAGTGTGTTTAAACCCTCTTAAAACCCTAATAGTGATTTGATGTTGAAGATATGATTTAAAAGTGCTCATGATGGTTTGAAATACTTAGGTAAGTGTTTGGATCTTGTATTGAACTCTACTAGGTAACTCTAGGTGGTGGTGGTTAGAGAAGGGAGAGAGAAAATGTGAAGATACATGGTTATTTCTAAAGAAGTTGATGTAGCCATAAAAAGTTGTATAGGAAAAAGTTTGAAAATTGATGAAGGTTTAATATTGAGACTCATATTTTATGTCGTTGGTGATTTTTGGATTGGTTCAAGTGCTTAAGTGTTCCAAATTTGTGATCCAATTTAGCCAATCATTAATAAGCCTAATGAAGAAGAATAGTGCAACAAATAAGTAGTGTGAAAAGGTGTTTTTTGATATAATTTCATGAAAGAGTGATGAAATATAGTAAATGGATTCATGACTCTCAAGTCATTATCATGATTTGTATAATTTTTAAAATTTAGTGTAAGTGAAGAAAATATGTTCACAAAATGGCTTGTCTGTTCAGGATTGGACTATGAGACTATAAGTCAAGGAATTGGTCTATAAGACCAATATTTTCCATTAGAACTTGTGAGTTTTTAATTTTTAGATGATATTAAGCTGTCATAGGATAATTTTAATGTATCAAGAGTCAATAAAAGTGTCTACATAGGTGGTTAAATTCTGATTCCTTATGAATATGTTTTTGAGTATTCTGGCAATTCTGAGTGAGCAAGTTACATAGTTGCTCTTTAGACATTATTGTTTGAGTAATGTTATTACAAGTAATATTATATGTTCATGAGTTCATGTAGTATATTTATAAATGTTTAATTTTTCATGGGAGATATGCTAAAGGAGTGATTGAACTTCATTCTTGCAAGACAGTTTCTGAGGTGTACAGGCCTAATAGGGTAGTATGTCCTAAAAGAGGGCTTTAGGGTATGAACATAGGATATAGATTTAACCAGGCATGAAATAGGTTAGAATAAGTTATTATATAAGTGTTTTAGTTGTTTTTTATGGTTGAATAAGGCTATATAGATCCAATAATATCAAGTCTCAATGTCAAGAGAGCAGACCTAATGAAGCAGGTCTCCATGAGACCTAAAGGGTGAGTAAGATCAATGTTGGTCATTGATTAAAAGTGTAAAAAGTGAATGAATATGAAATTAAGGTCATATATCTTCTATAAACATGTTTTATATGTTCTAGTTATATGACATGTTGGTGATCAAACATAAGAGAGACTAGATAGTGTTTTAGCACACATAGGCCTAATGTGAACAATGATAATGGAGTGTTTAAAGTGGTGGTTAGACCTAAAATATGTCATGGATATAATATGAGATTAGTGGGGGTATATTTGAGTGGTATATGAAGTGTTCCTAATGTGTGTGGAGTTTTAAAGTGTTTCAAGGAAGGCAAAGTATAATGTGTGACTAAGAAGTTTTAATAGATCTCCATGAGACCTAAAGAAGGAATGTAGCCTATTGAGTTGTGATCAACCTAATATTATGATTTATTTATATTTTAACATGCACTAATTCATATTATATGACAAATATAAGTGGGCAAGTGTGTGTGCACTGATGAAAAGGGATATGAGCAAGAGGCTTGTATAAATATAAGGTAGTTTTAGGCCTATTTGTGAATGCTTAGAGGAAGTGAATGAAAAATATGATTAAGGAATAGAAAGATATCATGTAGACCATAATAGGGGTGTAGATGATATATAATAAATATCTAATAGGAGGTTTAAGTATGAAGATCAAAGTCATATGACTTATCAATCTTAAAAAGACCTAGTCGAGCAAAGAGGCCTAGAAGGTAGTTTGAGAGGGATAACAGTGTGAAGAGATGAAGTGGTGTTCATCATCAGTTGTTTGAGAAACATTGTGTTATGAATATGATCAAATAAATTAGGTGGTTGAGTTGGTTCTTAGCCATCTAGGGGGTTGGTGCCTCCTTACAAGTGGGTGCTTGGCTAGTTGGAGTTAGTGCTTCACTAAATCTTGGTGTTTGTCTTATATAACTATAGTCCATTTTCAAAGATTAGTGTGTTTTATTCCCCTTTATATTTTCTAACATATATGATATGTTATCTTGTTTCATGCTCTTGTATGGTTACTTATGCTTTCTAGATCTATTTACTTGTATGAATGGCTCATCAATGTTAAGTTGAATTGAATGAATGTTTTGAATACTAATTCAACCCCCAGCCATTATGATTCTAAAAAATATAGTAGTAGATACTTGACAAATTCAATTTTGACCTATATTTTCCATACATGACTTGTGTGCACATATATGCCTCTTATTCACCATTTTATCACTTCCACATTCTTGATATGAGTATAACCCTCCCATTTTGATTTAAATCACGTATAATAAATTCTTAGGATATGAAAAACTAGATAAATATCATACTATGACATTTTTAGATCATCATATTAACATTCTTATTTCCTGGGAACTAACATTAGACTTATATAGTTTTATTAGTGAAACTAACCTATGGGTTATGTTAGTGACCCTCACATAATTATGATTACATTTTAAAATTATATCATTCCTATGGGTTGGCCCATTTTCCCATAATGTCAATGGTGTGAGAAATCACCCAAATGGAGTCATATAAATATAAATAAAACCCATACTTATCACTCATTTTTCACTTGTCTATGAAGCATCTATATATTATTACACATTGAGGAAATCTTCCCTAATCTTCCAACATTATGAATTAGTCACTAGGAACAGTCATTAGCTAAGTTTAAAGCACATCAAGACAAGTAAAGAGCAATTATTATCAAGTATTTAAAGTTATATTCTAGGTGCATTCATATAAAAAATAATCACAATTTCATATTGACATTAGATGGAAGAAATACATGTGGATTTAATTCCCTTTCCTTAGATAATGATGTTGTAAATTACGTTGTACTAACAATGGAATAGGGGTCATAATCCATAATTTTTTATGTATTTTTTTAGGATGAAATGTCACACTCCATTTCTACTAATAGAATACTTATCTATTTTATGTTGACATGGTGTGGCATGTGGACTTATTTAGATGGAACCTTAATTCCTTAATAAACTACTTGCATAACTATTATTTCAAGTTTTGAATAAAAGTAATGTTTAGTTAAATATATTATATTATATTATATTATGCAGTTTTGATTATTTGGACTAACATAAAATATAAATGCTTTTTAACATCAAATGGGATTGGTGTGTTTATATAATTTTAATGTTAAATGGATCATTAATTGAATGATTAAATGTTAATTATAAGTTGACATGGTTATTTGAACATCAATTAATTGCATGGTTATCATGGTTGAAATTGAATTTTTTTGCTAACAAGTATAAAAAAATGTGACTTACTTATCACCAACACTAATTGGTTTGAAACTAATGATTTAATTATATTATATAACTTTGAAAGAGTTTGCAAATATCTCTGAATAGTTTTTGTGTAATCAAGTTGAATCCTGTACAATAGCATGAGATCTCTAGAAAACACATGATATTTGCAAGAAGCTATGAAATCCAAAATGATACAATTAAATTCTTCATAAGCCTTTCAAAAATGAAAAGTGGGGTACATATAGGGAAAATTTGGGTAACATGAGGAATCCCCTAATTTTCCTAATTAACTAATTAAAATTAAATATAATTAGCCTATGGACCCTTTATAACTAACCTAAGGAAGCTTAAATAATATAAAATAGCCATACGACCGTGTAGGAAAAACCTAGTGGGAAAAATCACTACACTAACACCCCCCTTAAGCATAGCTTAGGTGAGATGAGAATTGGGTCCCAACATTGAAATCTAGATGAGGTACCCAAGTACATAGTGATGAACTTCCAGAGGAGGAAGAAGAAGGTGGAGTAGCCTTAACCCCAATGAGAGCTCACATATGAGTAAATTTATTCTCTATGAAAGGCTTGGTTATAATATCTACAATCTGCTCCAATGTTGGATAGTATCAAAGATCAATAACTTGCTCATTTATAAGCTCCCTAATGAAATTCATGTGAATCTCTATGTGCTTGGTCCTTTGATGGAGAACCAAATTCCTATAAATATAGATAGTGATTTGGTTATCATAGTAAATGATTATTGGATTATGAAATTAGACACTAAACTTAGTAAGAATCCCCTGAAGCTAGATTGCTTTAGTGGTGGCATTGACAACCCCTTTGTATTTTGCCTCTGTGGATGACAAAGCAATTGCATAATAATTCTTGATTGACCAACTTATTAGACCTAAACTAAGTGAGAAACTATAGTCTAAAGTGGAATTTAGACTTTGAATATCTCTAGCCCAATCTGAATCTATGTATCCAATCAAATCAACCTCTGTTCATACTCCATAGTGTATCCCATAGTTGTGTGAACCCTGAAAGTAGAGAAGAGTTTACTTTATTACTTTCTAGTGCAACTTATGTGGCTTCTGCATAAACTGAGAGACCAAACCAATTGCATAGGATATGTTAGGTCTAGTGTGTGTGAGATAGATAAGACTACCCATTAGTTATTGATACGGTGTTGCATCAATAAGTGGTGTAGGATAATTAGCCTCAAGCTTCACACCAAACAAGAAGGGAGTAGGAGCTAGCTTACAATTAGCCATGTTAAACCTTGCAAGAAAATAAAGAAAATATTTGGATTGTGATAAAGTTATCCCAAATTTTTACTAAATGATTTCAATCCCAAGAAAGTAGTGTAGCAATCCCATGTCTATCATTGAAAATCTATTTGAAAGTGTAGTTTTCACTACTAAGATGGATGATCATGAGCTCCCTGTAATTAGTAAGTCATCCACATAGAGAACTAGGATCAATAGAGAATCATCCTACTATAATATATAGACATTTAGATTTGAGTGGCATCTAGTGAACCTAATTGTAAGGAGAAAGGAGTCCATCTTGGCATACCATGCTTGAGGGGCCTATTTGAGTCTATAGATAGATTTATTGAGTCTGTAGACCAAAGAGGTATCTTCCATAAAGCTTTGTGGTTTCTATATATATATATATATATCTTCCTTGAGGTCACCATGTAGAAAATCACTCTTTATGTCCATTTGGTGAACATCCCATTGATGTGCAACTATGATGGCTAGAGTGAGTCTTATAGATGTCATCTTGGCTACAAGAGAAAATATCTTAGTGTAGTTTATGCCAGGCACCTAAGAAAACCCATTTACAACTAGACAAGCTTTGTACTTATTGACTGACCCATTTGAACCATACTTGGTTAGATAAACCCATTTGCAATGAACCAATTTTCTTCTTTTAGGAAGAGGGACCAAGTCCCATGCTTTGTTCTTGATTAGTAAACTATACTCTTCCTACATAGCAAAATACCATTCTAGAATGCTAGATGCTTCACAAAAGGTTTGTAAATCTGAGGCAATGGCCAAGTAGGCATGTGATGTCCCTTGAAACTATGATCATGTCCACCTTGTATCTGATGGATTTCCAACCCATATTCTAGCACTTTGAAGTGTCTATCTATCCCCAATAGGACCAAAATTATATGAGATTGGAGAATCATGAGGTGAGTCCTCATCAATTATAGTGTGAGTGTGAGATGGAGGATGAGAATCCTCATCACTTCTCTCATCGCTTAAACTTGAAAAATAAGAAGAGTCATCTTCATCATCAGGAGGATCTTGGGGTGGATCTACATCACTGTCAGAAGTGGAATCACCAATGAGAATTTTGAAAAATTTAGAGTGCCATGATTGTGTTCAAGTGGGCCCTCACAAAAATTAAAACTCATTTCAATGAACAACTCATGAGTTTTAGGATGGAGAAGCCTATATCCCTTAACACCCTTTGCATACCCCACAAAGATGCAAGACTAACTCTAAGGGTCCATTGCCTTGCATTTTTATTGGGAATCTAGGCCATTGCTGGTGATCCAAACAATTGAAAGTGATCTACTATAGGCTTGTGACCATATAAAGATTTAAAAGGAGTGATTACCTTCAAGGATTTGTGTGGAACTCAATTCTAAATGTAACACACATAGTTGATTGCTTCAACCCAATATTGAGGAGCAAGAGACTTTGATTGAAACATGTAGTTGGATATTACCTTCAAGGTACAGTTATTTCATTTAACCACACCATTATATTAAGGATTTTATGGAACTGTGTGTTTCATCTAAATCCCCTTTGATGTGCAAAACTACTCAAACCTATTATTGACATACTCTCCACCATTATCAATCCTTAAGATTTTAATGGAAAATTTTGATTGTTTCTCCATAAGTGCCTTGAAGTCCTTAAAGTGATCAAATAACTCAAACTTATTTTTTATGAAAAACACCCAAGTGTATCTTAAAACTTCATCAATGAATGTGAGCATGTATCTTGTCCTATTGAATGAAGGTTTTGGAAATGGACCTGCTAAGTCACTGTGGACTATTTATAGCTTTTGTTCAACTCTCCTTACTTTACCCTTATCATATTTCTCTTTTAGATGCTTGCTAAGAATGCAGCCATTACATAGGCCATTTAAGAATTTGACTTTAGGTAATCCTAAAACCATATCCTAATGATTGAGTTACTCTAGGTAATGGTAGTTTAAATGGCCAAACCATTCATTTCATAGTTTGCTCACTCCATCTGCATGAGTAAGCAGTGCAACTAAGGGATAATTTGGGGCAAAATGTGAGAAGGTATATAGCCTAGACTAATGATTGGCCTTCCCATAAGCCACTATGGTGTCAATGTGCATCTCTTTGATGACCATTGAATTAGGTGTGAACTCAACTTGCTTCCCTGCACCTATGTGAGTGATTTGATATATTGATAAAACATTGTTGGATAGTGAAGGAGCACACATAATATCATTGAAGGTCCTATCACTTACTTCTACTAATCCTTTACCATTTAATTCTATTGAAGTGTCATCACCCATGAGAATTGAAAGCATATAACATAGCTCTATTTTTGAAAATAGATCCTCTAAGGAGGCTATGTGATAGGAAACACTTGAGTCAATAACCCAAGTTGAAGGCTAAGAAGCTACTAAAACCAATACCTTGCCCTTGTTTTTACACTTTTTGCTATCTTTACCCTTTTCAAAATATTTTGTTGATGTGTTCAGATGAAGATTCAGGAATACTTATGTTATTCTTCTTAAGCATCTTAGTCAAGGTGTCAATCTTCTTTTTCATGCAGTGACATTTATCATGCCTAAGTTTCTTACAAAAGTTGCATTTGAGTTACTCCTTAGGTTTCCCACTTGAGGAGGATGCATTTGAAAATTCCTTAGGCTTGAAATATGATTTTTTATTCTTCTTATGCTCATGTTTTGGTTTAGACTATTTCTTCTCTTGTTTGCCACTACTATAACACTTTTGCTTGTCCTGATTGATAATCAGGGCATGTGATTTTGAAGACTTTAGTACACCTATTGAACTAAATTATCTTGATCTTGAGTTAGATCATAAAAAAACTCATCAAATGATGGAATTTCCCAAGTGGATCCAAGTACACATTTAGTATCATGAAATGTAGAGATAAAAATTGAATAGTCATGACCTAGTTTTGCAAGAATGGATAAAATCAACTAGTCATCTATTTTCTCAATGCCACATTACTTCAATTACAGTCTCAGTGATTTGAAATTTGTAAATAAGTCTTTTAGGGTGTCATAGCTACCTAGGCTCAATGTGATGAGCTTATTCTCTAGCTCATGACCCCCCATGATGTCCTATACTCTAAAAAGCTTATCCATGATTGTCTAGACTTTATTTAGAGTTTTTGTAGATTTAAAATGAAATATGAGGTTAGGAGACATTGAAAATCATAAAAAACCATAAGCCTCATCACATCTAATCAAATTTATCATAAAATTATTGACACAACTCAATAAAATATTATTTTTCAAAATCATTAGATACCTTTCCAAACTTCAATAAAATGACTATAGGATCGTAGTCTTATTCATTGACCATGATGTTCTTCTTTTAATCTTTTAATTGATCACCTAAATTGAAGATAATATCTAAAGCAACAAGGCCCATGGGTAATTTGTTCATCTTCAATTGAGTTATTTGATCTCTATATTGATCTTAGAGTCTTGACTGGTTTCTATCAAAGAATTTAACCTCTTCTCTTAGAAAATTCACAATTTACTAATCACAATCTAAGACTTGCCAGTAGGTTGTGTCATTAGGAATAAATGGCCTTACTATTAAGTTTACATGATAGATGTTTTTCTTTATTTTTTTAGGTAGGTTATATTGGGAGCCTACCAAGGCCATATAATCAATATCTTTGCTATGTGCTCTTGTTACTACTTAAATTTTTAAAGAGGTAAAGTCTTTTAATGAGTCCCAAATATTATGTTTGTAAGATATCAATAAGTTATTCTTGGTTATGTTTCTGGATCTTACTTGGTGAAAAATCAACTCACTATCACCAAATATTTGTAGGAATTTTATTAATCTTTCCTTGGCCAATTGTAGACCTCGAATCAAACCTTCATATTCAACCACATTGTTTGTGCAGCTGAACTAAAGCCTAAAAGAATAAAAATAACTCTCCTTTTGTGGAAATATCAAGACAATACCTACACCTATACCATTCCTACTTCTTAAACCATCACAAAATAGTTACCACATTCCTTGATGATCTTCAACTATTTTTACAGGAATTGGGATGATTGTATCATTTTCATGAATGCAATATATACCCAACTCAATTTCTTAAATGTAATAATAAGAATTAAATTGGAGATCTGATATCCATTCATCTAGATGAGTGTCTAGAATCTCTTCTATAGGTGTTTTAACTTCATGATCAATATCCTCTTCTTAGTCTTGTAATGTGTATCTCATGCCCATGGGGATAGGAGTGTATGACACAATATAGTCTTTAGACATTGGCTCATCTATTATTATTACTCTTGTTCTATATCTAATCCTAAGAAACATGTGAGACTAGTCTGTATATAAATATCCTCCCATTTTTGTAGTGAAGTCTCATGAAAGATAAATTCCAATGTAAGGGGGGAGATCAATAATTTAGATATTTTGGGAAATTGACAAGATCAAACATCTATGGATAGTGAGGTCTAAACCTTTTATTATCCATACTATTTGAGTAATAATCCCATCCAATTGAACCACACCTTTTGAGATAGGTGTATATTTGATACCAAAAACATCATCTATTTTATTGGGCATAACAAAATTAATAGCATTCGAATCTACCTGTAATTATGAATAAGATAATTACCTACTATGAGTGGTTGTACTACTTAACCTCTTTTGCATCTATATATGGCTCAGTTTCCTCACCCATAGTAATTCAATAGAGTCCTTTACCTCTCAAAGTGAATTGTATTTTAGACTTCCATTCTAGATAGTTAAATGATGTGAGTGGTTCAATGTTTAGATCTATTAGTATAAATTAGAATGAGAAAAATTAAAAAATTGAAATGAAATTAAAAATAGAAATCACATAATACAAGTACCCCCTAAACTATCAAGAATACCCCCCTAAATTTATAATGCACACACGCTCAATATTAGATATCGAGCACAGTTGAGAATGCATTTATGATCAATCAGTGTGAGAAAGCAAGAGAGGGATGTCGGGCACAACTGATAATGCATCCAAGAGGAAAGGTACAAAGGTTTGAAGAGATTTTTAAGATATTACACCACGTGAAAAATGGATGTTACAAAATTATTGAAATAATGTCACCAATGCATAGAGATTGAGAAAATATGCACTTTAAAAAAAATGGCACCCAAAAAGGAGCTATGGATTGAAAGTTATAGCATTTACTAGTTCTTATTCCCATATATTCCTAGACCCTTTCAAAAAATCCAAAAAATGAAACAACTTAACTATATTTCTTCATTACCTTTCACCTCAAATTTTATGTCATCCTAAATGTTACATGGGTTTGTGTAGTTTCTTGACTTCAGGTTCTTGTAGCTACATTACTTATAAAAGTAATGAGTAAAATCTCTTTAAAAACTTGAATGGGTCTCCTAGTGTAATTTGGGTTCTCCCAGTGGCTTGACTTTGGGTTATTTTAATTTCACTACTTTAGGTTCTTATAACTGCTTTACCTATAAAACTTTATAAGTAGTTAACCTGAAAAACCTGATTACTTCTCCTTAGTGTATTTTGGGTTCTTCAAACATCTTTACTTATTACTTATAAATCAAGTAAAAAGTAATAAGTAGTTGACCTCCACAAACCTAAATGGATCTTTCTCAGTGTAAATTAAGTTCTTAGACCTACACTACTTCAGACTCTTACAACTACATTACTTAAAAAGTAAATGAGTAATAAGTAGTTACCCTTGGAAAACCCAAATGGGTCTTATGAGCAAGTCATCGAGATTGAGAAGCTTGATTAATTATAAGTTGAGTAGTGATGAAAGCTTGATTTGGTCTTGAACAAGTCATCAAATTAGAGAAACTCGATTACTTATATGTTGTTGTCCTTAAGAAACTTGATTACTTATAAGTAATTGTGTTGGAGAAGTTGAAGCACTTTGAAAGCCTGATTTGGTCTGGAATCAAGTAATTGCCCTCTGAAAACTTGATTACTTCCAAGTAATTATGTTTTGAGAATTCAAAGGAGTTCAAAAACCTGATTTGGTCTATAGAGAGTAAATCAGGCTTTACCAGCTATATTACTTTGTCTATATGGATGTCTGACCAGATGGGAGAAATGGATTTTGAGGAAAATCTATGAAGTTTCTCAAAAGACTAAGAATAACCCATTTTATATCTCAAAAAATGTGGAAAATATATGCAAATGGATTATTCATAAAAGTACTTTTGACATGAGTTTTGAGGTAGATTAATAAAATGCATCCAAGGTAAAAAATGATGGGCAAGACAAAAGAAAAACTAGTAAGGTGAATGCATGGAGGATCTTACGAGGGAGTCTGATACATGAGGCTACTAGGATAGCTCTAGTACCATGAAAGAGTTTTCCAAGATCTCTAAAAAATTTTAGTGCAATCAAATTTAATCTTATGTGGCAGCATGAGATCTCTAGAAAACACATGATATTTATAATAAGCTATGAAATCCAAAATGATATGATTGAATTCTTCATTAGCCTTCTAAAAAGGAAAAGTGGGGTACATATAGGGAAAATTAGGGCAACATGATGAATCCCCTATTTTTCATATTTAAATAATTAAAATTAAATATAATTAACCTATGAACCCTTTATAACTAGCCTAAGGAAGCTTAAATAACATAGAATGGCCATACGACCGTGTAGGAAAAACCCAATGGGAAAAAGCACTACACTAACAAACTTCAACTTGACTAGTACTTGATTAATTTTAATAGTGTCAAATGATAATGGCATGCCTATAGTGTTCAATTCTAAATGGATTTGATGAACCTTCATTTATTATATTTTAAAAAATTATTTGATGTATATATGTTGAAATGAGTTATAATTGCTTTAGTTTAACCACTTAAAAAAGTTTCATTGAGTGTGAAATTACAATGTAGGTTTTTTTCCATATAAAATAGGGAGGGTATCATTGATGAGAGATGGATAGATATGATTTTAGAGGAAAATATAAATAATTTGTTGTATACCTTGTCTAAAAACTACTATTGATAATGAAAAATGCACTAAGATATTTTTAGTACATCAAGGATGGTTACATAGTCCAATTGAGATATTACCTTTTTTAGTCACTTATTTTGTGCATCAAATGCCAAGTGTCAAGTGTCAAGCATCAAAATTAATGTATCAAGTGTCAAGCATAGTAAACCTTCTCATCTCAATTTTTTCAATTTGCTTGTGTATGAGAAATAAAATACGAGGAAACCATTTTGCGATGCAGCATGAAAATAAATTCTACCAAAACATTTATCACAAGTATTTCATATATAGGATTCACTCTATTACTTACCTTTGGATGCAAACCAAAATTTTGTCCTTATTTCATATTTACAATATTTGAAAATAGTCGTTAAGTCCTTGTGTAACCTTGTTTGATTCTTGTAATTTACTATAATTATTATTATTTTGGTCCTTGGTTTGGGAAAATGAATATAAGCTTGATAAAAATAATAAAATATTATTTTATACCATTTTATGTGTTGAATGGTTACACATAAAATTATTATATTTTATGCCCACCTACATTCTTACACATTACTAGTTAATAGACATGTTTTTTCACGACATTGAGGTAGCTATCTTAGCCAAACAATGTGATTAAATTTTTCAACATTAGTAATATTTAATTATATATTATAAAGTGAAAATTTTAATTTGTAAATAAATTATAATGGTCTTAAAATGAAAATAAATGTTTTAAAAGTTGACCTAGATTCTATACATCCTTGCCATTAAAGTTTTGGTAATAAATTCAAATATTTATATTAACTCTTTGATAAGATGGATGGGTTATGTTATTATTTGACATTATTATTTTATATTTCTTAATAATTTTTTGACATATCACTTTTTTCCTCTACCAATTTTTTTTTGAAAGATGGAAAAATTACTAGGAATGAAAAAGTTTATTAAATAATTAATATAAATCTTATCTTAATATCAAAATGCTTTTAGAAACTTCTAGTTAAAAGGAAAACCCCACATGGATTGCACCCACTAAAATAAATGGATAGATTGTAAACCAAAAAAATATAAATGTTAGTTTATACAAGCCAACTTGTGCCATATAAATTTATAAGGGCATGATTGAATGAGATTTAAACACATTTGATGGACAACTAGGAAAAAAATCTTATAAATATCAATTGATTTTTGAAGAATGGCATGACTTGGAAAGAAAAGAGATGCCTAGGAGGAGTGATATATTGAACTTTGAATAAAAAAGTATAAGGATGTTTTGAGAGGGATTTGATGATTAAATCTATGTCTTAGGAAAAAAATATTATAAATATTAGTTAATTTTCAAAGAATGGCATGACTTGGAAAGAGAAGAGATGCCTAAGAGGAGAGAGCTGTTGAACATTGAATAAAAAAAGTAGAAGGATGTTTTGAAATGGATTTGATGATCAAATTTAAGTCTTATCATTAAGTTTTATGTTCCTAAACATTAATAATCAATATAATTTCATATGTCTAGAATGATAATCATAAAAATAAATAGTTTGATAAATTGTATAACATGTTAATTCATTATTTTATGTACATTTTATTTGGAAGCTCATGTCACTAGACAATTGAAATCATGAACACAAATAAATTTTCTCATTAAAAATTTTATTATCAAACTCTGCTTTAAACCATAATGGAGTAGAAATATTTCTTTGTAGTTTACCAATTAAGGTTTATTAGCTATAACATTTTTGTAATTTATTAGTTAAAGACTTAAACTATTATTGAATAGTTATTTCAATTAAATTATGGGATACCATAAAAACTAATAAATGTATTATGTGATCCTTGTCTATGTGTGAGTGATATATCATCTTGCATGGTTGGTATGGGAGAACCATATAAAACATTATTATTCACACACTTTTCGAAGATAATAGTTATTACATTTATTGGAGAATACTAGTTGATAATTTACTTTAAGTATGGGTAGGTTGGGGAACATGGGGATTAACTTGTGAACTTATATACATGGGTACTAAGTGATTTTTGAAATCCTTAGTATCACTATGACTTAATGAATTACTGAGTGAAAATGTGATAAGGGGGACTTGGTAAATCTAATCTTATGGCCATAAGTGATTTATACCTAATTTATCTAGAAAGAAGTTTTATCATTTATTTTGTATATATTAAGAATGTATTGATTCCTATTATAGTTTATTATCATATTTGCACCATGATACTAGGAATAGTTGTAGTATTGACTTATAAACACATTGTCCTCTTTCTTTTCATCAGATTTGTATCTATCTTTCTTGTCAATGGTAAGGCCACTCTCAATGGATGAGATGTATGCAATGGATATAAAAGGTTTTATGGTTGGAGGTAAATATATCTATTATACTCTTCATATTTGCATATATACAATTACTTCTAACTTCAATGATGATCTCTTGTATTCTCAATGTTAACATTGGTGAAAAGATTTTTGATTATATGTACTATTATTTCATTATATATTTTTTAAAATGATGTCTTCTCAATTGTATTCCTAAAAATGATGATGTAACTAGGGTATTTATATAAAATGATAATTTATTTTTGATTTATACCTTTCAACATGAATAAAGGATAATATTGTCTTTTGAATGATTAATTTCATTATTAAAAATAAATTTCTATTATAATTTAAGGAAAGAATGAATATTATGTGATTGTACACTTAATTTGATAATGAATTAACTTGGAAAAGGTTGTTGAAATTAATAAATATTTGAAATTAATGGAATTAATTTGCACTTATGCATTTATTTCTTAATAGTTTTAATATATGTTATTAACATAGTGAAATTAAGTGAAATCAAGAAACCTTTGGAAGGAAAATTTTATAATCACATAATTAAAAAAATAAAATTAGGATTTTTTGATTTTTATTTGAACATGTTTTAAAAATTTAGTATTGCATCTTAGCTTTAACACTTAGACCTAATGTGCACATTCATGCTTCTTAATTGCATAGGAGAACTTGGTTCTCACACGAGTGAATGGTGAGGGTAGTGAGCATGATGAGGAGATTATGAATAAGATCAATTAAATATTGGCCATGATAATCAATACCTAGGAAATAATAGGTAATCTATAACATTGGATTTAAGAATTGAATTTAGATGATGGTATTGAAAAAAATTCAAAACAAGATGAATAAGAAACCTTGATAAGAACCAAAATCCTACCAATTAGGAGGAACAAGGACATCAAGACTAGAATCCAAATTAGACCTAATGTGCACATTCATGTTTATGAATTATAAGAGAACATGGTTCTCATAAGAGATAATAGTGATGGTAGTGAGTAAGATGAGGAACTTATGAACAAGATCAATCAAACATTGGCCATGATAATCAATACCTAGGACACGATAGGTACCCTAGAGCATTGGATTCAAGAATTGAATTTAGATGATGGTATGGAAAAAAAATAAAAACAAGATGAATAAAAAACCTTGATAATAAAAAAAACCCTAACAATCATGAGGAATAGGGACATCAACATTATAATCCAAAATTCTTGAATCCATATGATCAAGAGGGTCACTATAAGAAAACCTATTTCTAAATAAAAATTCCTATGGTTTTAAAAAGAATAGTGACACTAAATTAGAATGGCACCATACTTGGTTATAGTGTAGAAGCTTTATTGATTGATATGGAGAAGTATTTTGAGCTCAAGGATTTATTTGAAGAAACCAAGGTAATTTGGGGAGCATATAAAATCTCAGGTGAAACTTTATCATGGTGAAAAATTATGAAGGTTTATCAAGACATTACTTTTGAATTCATCACATGGAATATTTTTATATCATACATAACATTGCTTTGATGGAAAAATTATTAAATATCAAAATCTAAATCAAGAAGATATGTCTGTTAATAAGTATTGGGAAAAGTTCATTTGACTCTTAAGGTATGTCTCTGAATACCAGAAGGATGAAATATTCATAATAAGAAAGTTCATATTAGGGTTAAATATTTATATTGTTGTGGACAGTGACCTTCATTATCCCTAAACTATGGAACATTTTTTTTGAAATATCAATTAAACAAGAACATAAACTCAAGACCCTTGCATAAAATATGAAGGAATTTAAGGCAAAAAAGAAGGGTCCTCAACAAAAAAATCCAATTATTTTTATAGATAAGATATGAAAGAGTTAAAATAAATTTTGCAAAAAATTCAAGCCCCAATAATAATTTTAATAGTAAAAATTTATCCAAGTCAAACAATGGAAACAAAGGGTGGAACAATAATAATAACCATAAAAATGATAAATCTACTAGGGGAGGAAAAACTAAGGAATAGATAGGCCTTATTGGAGGATGTTTAATTTGTGTAGGTAGTCATTATTCCAATTAATTCCATAATAAGATATGTAGAAAATTTCAAAGTACATCCATTTTCAAGTCAATAAGAAGTTTTTCAACAAAGGATTCATATGGTAGTGGAAAACCATGAAACTAAATTAAAAGTAACATTAGTGGAATCTTTAGGTAATTTTTTGGTTCTCTCATTACTAAACTTATTCATATTTAGGAAATTGAATGTGAAATTTTTAGGAAATTATCTAGAAAGGATAATTTTATGGAAAATAGTTAAACACTCAAGTATGGAAACCAAGTATAATAGAGGTTAGATCAATGTTTGTTTGAATTTGAGATAGATATTCTTATATTTAAAACAAAAATAAATTCATATGTTACCCCACTTGGTTCATATGATGTGATTTTAAGAGTCAATTGGTTATGGTAATGTCAAGCTCAAGCGATTGTTAGGCTAAGACAACAACATGTCTCAATTATAATGGTCATTTAGTGATAGTTCAAGGAATGAAATGTGAGATCAATATTAGATAAATTCTAGACATGTAGGTGAAAAGGCTCAAAGAAAGGAATGTGTCATAAATTCAGTCCATAAAGATGAAGTTGAAATTGAAAATGATCCCAATACAAATGAATACCATTTTATTTGTGATTTCAAGAATGTTTTGCCTAAATAATTACTAGGAATTACACCTAAGTGAGAATTTTATTTCTCCATTGTTGTCTTATTTGGTTTAAAAATGAATTCAAAATCACCTTATAAGATGACAAAAAAATAATTAGTTGATTTGAAATCCCAATTACAAGAAATGCTTTTAAAAGGTTTGGTCCATCCAAGTGTATCATGATGGAGCGAAACTATAGTTTTTATCGAAAATAAGGATGCTACTCTTAGGTTGTGCATATATTACACAATGTTGAACAAAGCCAATATCAATAAGAGGTATCACTTGTCATGAATTTATGGTATTTTTTCTCAATTTTAAAGGGCTATTATATTTTTAAATATATATCTAAGATTAGGTTAGCATCAAGTAAGGATCAAAGAGGAAGATATACCAAAAAAAATTTAAAACTCATTATGGGAACTAAGAATTCACTATGCTTCCCTTTAGACTTATGGATGCTCCTACAACATTCATGAATCTTATCAGTAATGCGTTTAGAGATTATTTGGATACTAAATAGTTTTGTGCTAGTGTTCTTAGATGAAATTTTGGTTTGTTAAAAAAATAAGAGCACATAAAACATTTTAATTTAGTTTTGTATCAAAATTTCCCTTATTTTAGGATAAAGTTCAATATCTTGGCCATATAGTATCATAGAAGTGATTTTAGTGGACCTAACCATGATAAGAGCCATTATGGCTTGGTCCTCTCCACAAAATATGCATGAAGTTTTTAACTTCATAGGTCTAGTAGGATACTAAATAAAGTATGTGGAATGAGTTTAAGAAGATATGGAATTTTATCATATCCTTACGAAAAAGGATAAGAAGTACATCTTGATAGATAAGTGTGAAGAAGCATTTCAGATTCCTTAGGAAACGTTAACCACCACTCTTGATTTTAATATTCCTAATATTAATGGAATTTGTTTAGTCACTATAGATGCATCTAGTGAAGGATTAGGTGATGTTTGATGTAAGATGGCCAAGTGGTGGCCAATTAGTCATGCAAGCTTAAAAAATATGAGCTAAATTACTCACCACATGACTAGAGCTTATAGTAATTGTTCATGTGCTAAAAATATGGATAAATTTTCTTATAGGTAAGCATTTTGTTTTCAAGAAAAATGATTTGGCACTCAATTATATTTTCACTCAACCCAACCTTAATTCAAGGTAGAGGCGTTGGTTAATTTTTTTGAGTGATTATGAATTTAACAATGAACATATTAAGGGCAATAAAAATAGAGTGGTAAATGACCTTAGCCAAATAATATATAAATGCTATGGATATTATAAGGACCACTTTTTGACAATAAATATTGATATAACTAAAATTCAATGAGTTTTATTTGAAGGTTAAGGCATCCCTTCAAATTAATAGCAAAGATCAAAGGTATGGGGGATATTAGATAGAAGAAGGCAGACTTATTCAATTAAATGGTAGAATATATGTACATGACTTCATGATTTTTGTATCAAAGTTTTGGAGGAGGCTAATTCAAATCATTTATTAGGTCATCTTAGTGTGACTAAAATTATGGTAAACCTCAAATATTTTTTTCTATGACTCAAAAGGGATGTTACAAATTTTGTGATAGGGTATTTAGAGTGTTAGCGTGTAAAAAATAAGCATGTGCACCCAACATGTTATTTGTATCCTCATGAGGTTCTAGAATGGAAGTGGAAAGTTATTGTCATGTATCTTGTTCAAGGAATCCCCATGTCTAAGAACAAACATGATATGATCTTGGTTTTAGTGGATAAAATCATGAAGGTTACACATTTTATACTTGTGAATTTGACAAATTCTCTAGTTTTGGGTTAATTTTTATATAATCTATTTATAACTGGGTGTTTTAGATCTCCAAAAAATGATCCATCATCATGAAAATACTTGAAATATGACCCAATATCATACATCAAGAACCTATTTTTTGACAACTCTCCATTTAATAATAGTAAGAATAATCAATTTAAACACAACAAAGTTTATAAACCTTAATAATTTTTTAATAAATATTTGACAATGTATATGGGTTGACCCTTTAAAAGGACCTCATTAAGTATTTTTTCCATTAAATCATTAACCAAAGACAACATTCCTATTCCATTTGACATGACAAATTTTCATATACCATTTTAATAAAGAAACAAATAACCAAACACTTATCTACTTGAGAGAACCACCTTTTGATTACAAATTCAAAAATATTAGTGACATGAATTCCCCCATTAACATACTGAAAGATGATTCACATACCATGAAGACCATAATCATGACAAGATAACTGATAAATATATCCCAAAACATAAACATGAAATGTTAACTCATTTTAAAAAGGAATTAAAAGATGGGATGCTAATTAATAATTTTATCTTTTTGAATAAAATCATTAGGTTCAACTTGCATATGATTTTTATTAAAGATGATAAAAGGAAAATTGGTAAGTATATTAGTTCCAATGTTAATGAAAAAAATTGATAAGGCTATGAGAATCAGGAGAATATAAGATTATGATAAAATTTGTGACCAATATTATTTCTTCCTCAACTAAACTATGAGTTTTTAAATTGATAATGTTTTTCTTATTCAAAATATTTACAATGATATGTGAATCTCATTTGACCTAAAGGTGAGCAATGTTACATTTAAAGACATTATTAATTCTTCTAAAAAAGCTTAAACTTTAGTAATTATTTATTTTTCAAAGAATATTTATAGAAAACAACAATATTATATCCTTCTTATGATATATAAGACTATCACTATCTCCCTTAACACCTATATTTAATTTTGAGGCTTCATAAAAATTAAGCTTAAAATGACATATGATTGCATCATATATTTAACTTTAAAAATGATATCTCTACTATTGTCACTAATTTTTGATTTTTTAAGAGATCCCATTTTAGGAAAATGTGTCTTTTAACACTTTTTATTATATTTTTTGGGATTGACACTTTATATTTAAATATATATTGGAATTCTATTTTAGTTTTAGAATATACCTTTTTCAAGAGAGATGCCTATTCTTAAAACATTTAATTATTTATTTTTTTCTATAAATTCTACATGATTAAAGTAGGAATTATTTTTCATATCACTTTAATTTGATTTTTAAATATAATATCCCAATTATTTATACGATCTTATTGATTTCTTAGACAAACTCAAATTTTATACTAATTCTAAAATTTACAAAAGAAAATATAATGTATTAAAAGATGCTTTTAGGTTTCTGACTCTAAATTGTACAAAACACATTTTGAAGGGCCACGAAAAATACTTATTTATAATTTCATCCAATTTAATTATTTCTTAATGACTATCTATAATATTTAAAAAACAACAACTAAGAGTTCGAATCCTTTCACATAACTACATAAAATTTTGGAGGTTTCCTAATAAATTGAGATGGCCATCTCCAACAAAATAATCCCTTAAGAAATCATAGTGTTATTTCAAAGAATCCTAATCAAACATATTATTTTAGGATAACATTAAAAAAAAGATACCCAAAATATCTCAATTAAAATTAAAACTAATAATGCAAAGGTCTTTACACCCCCTTTCATACCTCATCTTGTTTGGGATTCCATTTTATAGTCTAACTTAAAAAAAAACAAAAAAACAAACAATTTTCCATTACTTTAAATCATTATTTTAAAGTATATTGGAGAGAAATGGAGACATCATATTTGTGACATGGAAGGGTCTATATATCATCATATTGATTGGCATTAAATTGTGAAATGTATTTTTATATTCTATGATCTTAGGTTCTATAAATGATTCAAAGGGGATGTTGAGTTGATGGGGATTATATTATAAAAGAAACATAAAAATAGAATTAAAATAGGTTTATATGACAAAATTTGGAAAAAGTGACTTGTAATTTGTGATCTACATAAAATTAGTCACTTATAAAATTTATGGTATTATATATATTTAAGTGTTTATTTGGGGTAATTTTTAGTTGTAGCATTACATGATTTTAAAGAATTTATGTATTTATCAATTATGGTTCATATTATATTCTTATTAACACCTTTTTTCCATGTTTTGTCTTTATTATACTTTGATCTTTATAGTTTCCTTTTTATTTCATCTTTTTACTCTCCTTGCATATTTTCATTGGGTTATGTGTATGTTTCCTGGAAGCGTACACTATACAATTTTGGGGTGACCCTTGTTTTGGGTCTTTCATGCCTTATGTTACCTATTTTTCACATTTTCCCACCTATTATTTATTTGATCATGTGCTAAATTGGTTATAATTTAAAATTTGAGAAGTCTTTAAAAATATATATGCATTAGTGTATATAAGACATGTGATGAATCATTGATAGATGGAATTTAAAGAAAGAGTCAAGAATTTATTGAACATATATATTGTGAGAGTGTTGAAGTAGAATTAAAGAATATATATAAATTTTAAAATAATATTTAAATCATTTAATTTCATTGTGTAACTTTTTCATGTTAGGATGAAAAGTCATATATGATTAGGGCTAGCATCCATGAATTACTTGATTAAATATATTGAATGCTATTTTCCAATTTTTATCATAAATAAGGGTTTTAAATTAATAAATGAATAAAACATGCCCCCATTGATCTAATTTTTTAAATTATATATGATGAGTCATTAGGATTGAAAATAAGTAGATCAATTTCCTAGAGATGTACGAAGAATCCAAGAAAAATAAGTGAAGTTTTTAGATCCTGATATAAGGAAAATTATATTATGAAATTAAATTTAATAAACTCACATTTTTATAGAATTGTTACTTGAAATTTTTAGAAGTGTGCAATAATGTTTCTAGAAAAGTGCACATTGAAAAACTCTTTATTTGTCCCATGATTTTTGGGTTTTGTTTGCCTCACATTATAGACTTGTTTTTTTCTTCAATTTTTGATAATTGTATCCATATTTATGACAAATCATATATTATTCTAAAAATACCTATTTTCATTTATTATTGACTATAGAATATTATTTATATGAAATTAGGTTTGATTATTTGGTTTTTAGATTAAATCTAATTAGGTCCAACTTTGCATTATGTAAGGGTAGGTATGTTACATTGTGTTACAATTTAACCTAGATACATTTATATGTAACACATACTGGTGAACCCATGCTATATTACACCCATTAGAGTTATTTTTTAATTTAATTATGATATATTTTATTGTTTTATGTCTTAAAAATCATTAGACCTAATTCTTCCATGTTATTTGCAAACCCTATTTTATTCTGCTTTCATATTATTCAATACATAGGGTAATAACATGTTACATATGTTTCCTTATATGCCACTTAATGTGATTAGATATTGAGATCTACTAGGTGAACTACTAGAATAAATTTAAATCCTATTGATTTTTTTAAAATACATTTGGTTAAATCAAGAACTTATTCAAAAAATAAAATGGTGTCTCTTAATAATGTTGATGTTCCTTTCACTATTGCATGTTCTATTGTAAATGATGTTGAAATGCCTTTAAATGACAATATTTATTATTAAAAATAAGAATTTAAAACATGGATAAAACTCAAACTTCCATGTTTTATGTTTAAAAACTTTTGTAGATTGCTCCTATAACTCCTTAATTCTATAAAAACTTCCCTCTCTATATAATAGTTAAATTAAGGGAATCCAAATCAATCTTTTAAGGGGCCATAACTAAAGGTTTTTATAAATGGAGAGAGATTGAAACTAATATTTAATTTATTTTAAAATTTAAGCTATATATCAACCAATTTATCCTAAAATTACTAGTTGTCAATCTAATAGTGTTATAAGGGGAGCTAGAGATAAATTATAATGAATAATATCAAATTAGAACACCCATGTTTTCTATTTTTTCATTGTGAATAAATGAAATAAAATTATATATTAACACATGTAATTTTTTTTTGAATAAGAACTATTTTACCACATTTTTTCACTATATTTTATTAACAAGAAAGGCTAAAACTAGCAAATTACAAGATAACTTGGATGGAAAGTTATGCATAGAAAAAACATAAAGTGAAAAGTAAGTTAAGGAATTTAATTAAACACTAAGTAAATTAAAAATATAATCCTAAAAATAGACCCTAATATAACTAAAACTAGAATTAATAAATTAAGGTTGACTTACTGACAAGATAAGGGTAATATACAAGAAGCTTTTCTTAGCAAGTAAACAACTCATTCACACTAGACAAGCTAGGTGCCCCAAATCCATATAAAGTAGGAGATTTATTAAAATAAGATTGATTTAAGTCAAATAATCTATAAAAAAATATACCCCACCTCTTGGGGATGAATGAATAAGTGTTTGAGCTCAATTAAGTAGACATTCAATGAATTGCACTCTAATTGGCACTTCTAACTATTTTTTAGGAAGTTATTGAAAAGTGTCTAAAATTGACTAAATAATTAATATAGGACATAAATAAATTAAATATAATTCCTAAAATAATAAAACACCTAAATAAAATAAATAAAATATTAATACTCAAGTGACCATATTGTCATCATACTCAACATTCCTCCCTTTGATGTAAAGAGGGGAGATGCCTATCATCCCTTTGATTCTTCCATGAATTTTCTTGCTAAATACCTTAGTGATAACATCAAAAAATTAATCTTAAATCCTCACATACTTAATAATTTTTTTTTTAATCAATTGACCAAGTCTCTTAAAAAATGATGTTTGAGCTCAATATGTTTGGTTTTAGCATGAAAAAATGAATTCTTGGACAATTGTATTACTCGATTGTTATAAAAAAAAATATGTGTTGGTTCAAGTTGAGCCTCTCAAAAATCATGTAATAGTATTTTAATCCATAATAATTGTGTACAATCTAATGAAATGGTTATATATTCAACTTCATTAGAGGATAATGAAATCGTAGCTTGTTTCTTTAATAACCATGAAACTAACACACTTCCTAATGTGAAACAATAACCTATAGTTGAAATCATGTCATTAAGAAATCCTTAAAAATATGAATATGGGTATCTAATTAATCATAAATAAATTTATAGTAATAAATACATACCATGATTATAATTACCTCTTACATATCTAAAAATTCTATTCACTGCTTATAAATGTTTGAGTGATAATTTGCTCATAAATATAGAAACTATTGAAACCCCATAACTGATATCAGGTCTTATCATAGTGAGATACATAAAACTTCCCACCATGTTTATAAAATTATTTTCATCAACTGAAATAATTCTAAACTCTCTTAGTATCTTTTCTCCACTTGCAATAGGAGTGTCCATGGGCTTAAAATCTTAAATATTGTACTTCTTTAACATGTTTTAGGCATATTTGGCTTGACAAATGAATACTTACTATGTATTTTAATGAAATTTCATGCCAAGAAAGTAATTAATAAGTCCAAGATCAGTAATATCAAATTATGATTTCATATCTTCCTTAAATTTATTCAACATCTTCATATAGTTACCTATAAAGATAAAGTCATCTACGTAGGCACAAGCATATAAAACATTAAAACCTAATATTTGTATGTAAATATTTGGTTTATTTTAAATATTACAAAGCATTGATACAATAACCAACTATAAATTCTTGAGTATCAATCTATTGGATCTTGATTGATCCCAAAAAGATATTTCTTAAACTTATATACCCAAAATTATTTACCTTTTACCTCAAAACCTTGTGGCTTCACCACATATACTTCTTCTTCATTCAATCCATTTAGGAATGCACGTTTGACATCCATTTTATGGATTTTAAATTATTTATAAATAAAAAAAATTAATATTATAGCATCTTGACATGTCATGGGTGCATAGGTTTCCTCATACTCAACCCCATATATTTGTGCAAAACATTTTTCAACTATTCTAACTTTTAATTTGTCAATTGTATCATCAAAATAATTTGAACAAAGTCAAATTTTAAATTATCATATGTACTCTAAATTCATCAAGAAAGGTAAGGATATTTCCTTTAATCAAGTTACGAAAAATAAAATTTACTTAGATAATTAAAAGTTTTTATAAAGGGTTGACAATAGATGGATTTTATAAATCTTCATTCCCATGATAATTTTTAATTAGATCCATTATTAATAAAATAAAAACCTTTTGTTTTAGATTAAGGTAAAAACAGGTTTTGAAGGGACCCTGAAACCCTGAAACAAAGGAAGAAGGATATAACAATAACGAACCACAGGAAAAACAAACCTATCACCTACTACAAAGCAGCATCAAAAACAAGTTTTATAGGGACCTGAAACCACAAAATAAGATAGTAAGAAGAAAGACCTAGGTTTTACAGAGACCTGGAAACAAAAATACATTAAGAAAACCTTTTGTTATCCTCTATATTTTGTAAGAGATAGAAGTTTGAATCCACCCAAAATGAGTGTAACCTAAGAGATCCAATTTTTTGGATCAAAACACAAATATTTTACACACAATCATATTCTAGATCCATAGTTATTATATTACTACAACAAAGTGTGATCCTTTATTTTACCTTGTATATATTTTTCATAACCTAGTTTATTTATTGATTTTGTCTTGTTTATTTTGATATAACTTTTGACATATCAAGATTTTTACTATCAACACACACACAGATGCACACATGCACATGCACGCACACACACACGCGAACGCACACACACACACACACACACATTAGTGTAATTATTTTTCCAAAATCAAATGTTAAAATATAATTTGGGGTAAACATAAATGGTGAACCTCAAATATTATATACATTAAATCAAGGTTTTTAAAAACCCTCACTCCATTAGGATTTAATAATTTCATTCATTTGAAAATGTTGATCCTATGATTTATTCACCCTTGTTATCCATAGGGATCATATACCTTGTGGGAAATAAGATCTTATCACTATGTAGGAAATTATCTAATAGCATGAATACCTAATAAACTAATACTAATGGAATCACTCCAATATTAATGTAACACTTTATTAAACAAATAAAAAAGTAAAACATATATGTATTTATAAGCACATAATTACAAATTAGGTTATGTCATAGACTTATGCATTGTATTACAATAGATAAAGAGATGAAGGGTAAATATAAATTGAGACAGAGAAAAATCCCATCTCTATATTGTATACATAATAGGTACATGTGATTAAAAAATATAGATGTGTAATTTATTAATGGTGGTATCATCAAATGCTCATTTGTCTTATTATAAGCCTAGAGAAATGTTACAAGGCATACTTAGTGTAGTAGCTAACCTAGGTTAACTTAATATTAGTTACATATATAATATTATACATAATTAAATTTTTGGTAAGAAATGAATTCCATGATTATAAGTACCACTTATATATCTAAAAATTCTCATCATTTCTTGTAAATTTTTGAGTGATGGTTTACCCATAAATCTAGAAACTAGTAAAACCCCATAACTGACATCGGGTCTTGTCATAGTGAGATACATAAAAATTCCCACCATGATTATAAAATTATTTTTATTAGCTAAAGGACTTATATACTCTCTTAGTATATTTTCTCCACTTGCAATAGGAGTGTCTATGGGCTTAAAATATTGAAGATTATACCTTTTTAACATGTTTTGGTATATTTAGCTTGAAAAATGAATATTTCCTACTTATTTTCATGGAATTACATGCCAAGGAACTAATTCATAAGTCCAAGATTAGTCATCTCAAATATCGACTTTATAGCTTCCTTAAAGCTATTCAACATCTCTGTAGAGTTACCTATAAAGATAAAGTCATCTACATAAAGACAAACATATAAAAAATTATAACCCAATACTTGAATGTAAAAATTTTGGTTCATTTTGAATTATTATAGAGCATTTATCCAATAACCAACTATAAATTCTTGAGTACCAATCTCTTGGAGCTTGTTTCATCCCATAAAGAGCTTTCTTCAACTTATATACCCAAAATTATTTATCTTTTACCTCAGAAATATTGAGAAGTGTTCTAAGGTGTGCATGGAGTTGTCATTGATGTCATGAAAGTGTCATTGATGTCATTCTAAGTTGTCTTTATTATTCTTTAGGTTGAGCTCATGAGCCATGTACTTGAGAGACCTAGTGATAAGGCATAGGCTTAGTAGCATGTTGAGGTGAGTATTTTGAGGCATATGAGAAGAATATTGGTAGTGTGTGAGAATGATATGATGTTTTATGACATGAGTGTGTAGTTTTAAGAATAGTAAAAAAGGTTTTAAGGTGTGCTTATGGTCTAAATATGATTGGTAGTTCAAGGCCTAATTTGTAAAGAGACCTAATTTGGCCCAATGAGGGATCAAGTTCAGTTTCTAAGATGGTAGATCTCATGATAGAATTTTAAAATGTGTGATAGGTTATGTTAATTATTTTTACCAAGTCTGAAGGATAAAGCACGATATGTGGTTTTGAGGTTTTTTATGTGCACAAAATGAGGTATTATAGACCTAAGAAGATTTTTATTATTCTCAAGGAGGATCCAAGTATTTCATGGTAGTTTGGGAATAATCCTAGCTCAAATTTCTTGGAATTAGTTTCTATGTTGAAGATATAAGCTTTATGAATGATTGTTAAGAGTGGAATGTAGTCTAAACCCTCTCTAAAACCCTAATAGTGACCAATATGGAATATTTGATTAAAAGGTGATAATAATGTTTTTTTGACCTATTATGATTATTTTAGGTTATATTAAACTATTATAAGTACCTCCAAGTGGAATTGGTATGATAGAAGAGTGAATAAAGCCTATAGTAAATCTCTTGTTTCTTGGATTTCTGATGTAGTAGGTAAGGTTAACTAAATAAAAGCATAAAAATGATTTAACGATGATGTGTGATATATTTTTTTGTTTATATGTAATTTTTTTATCATGTTATAGGATTAAAATATGATAAACCAGTCATGGAAGTTGGCCTATCACTAAAAATGCCTAGTGAGGAAGATAGTGAACAAAACAGGCAAAAGTTGGAATGAGATTAGGGATGTGTTGCCATGGATTAGGAATGGATATAATTTCATAGGGTTTTTATTAAATACATGTAACCCATATATAATTTGAATACAATATTTTGACATGCTTATATACAAGTAAAAACTTGCTCTCAAAGTGACATGTCTAACATAGTGAGGCCTGTGTAGGGTGAATACATGAGATTGGTTTGTAAGATCAATATTAATATTAATAATTGTAATATATTTATTTTAATATTTTTAAAGGATTTTTTAGGATCATATAAACCTATTAAAATTTCATGAAAGTGAATAGATAGGTGTTCTAAATCATTATTTCCATGACTATGTTTTGGAGCATTCAAATAGTTTTCTCTATGTTAGTAAGATTGATGTTCCTGAGTCATTATACATATATTTGAAGAATATAATTAATATTAATTTATTATATAGGTATAATATGTTAAATTTAATGTATTTATCTTCATAAAAACCTCCTATGAAGGTGTGAAAAGTCAAAGGTTCTTGACTAGTTTTTTAGGCCTATTTATAGTTCTAAGTGAGCATATGGAAGTGGTTAGTTTGAGGTATTTTTCCTAGTATGGTGAAGTATTATGGATATGGTGATGTAAATTAGGTCAAAAATGTTCTATAAATTTTATTTTTTGATATTTTTATTTGTCAAATTTGACTGTATGCCTTAGATATTCAAAGTAGACTTTCTAACAATGAGAAGGGCTAATTGTGAGTAGACCTAATGGTGTGGTTCAAGGAGTGAAATGGTTTTGGAGACATAAAATGAGATTATAAAGGGTAAAATTTAATATTTTTTCAATTTTTTATCCATTTATGTAATCTAAAAAATTTCTAAGGTGGCCAAGGTGAAACATGTGCCTTGAGAAGGCATAATTGCATTAGGTCTCTATTATGCCTAATGGTGGATTTGGTCCTTATGAGGGGTGACCAAACTATGTAGTGGTTGTTTCACTTGTGAAACATGTTTTTTATATATAAAAAGGGTAATAAAATCATTTAAAGTTTTTTTTCTAACCAAGGTTTTTGAAATCAAGAGCCAAGTATAAAAAGGTCTAATAGGCCTAACTTGACTAGTTAGAATATTGAGGGAATGAGTGAATGAAATATAAGTTCAAAAACTACGTAGAGGGTTTAAATAACATAACATATGTGTGTTTAATATTTAATGAATTTATAATAGTAATTATATAGAATATGAGCAAGGTTATATGACTTAAATCTGTTAAGAAGAGGGCTAGTTGAGTGAAGAGGCCTAATAGGCTATTCGGGAGAGATAGAAGAGCATGAAGAGAAAAATAAGGTGATC